>WEKY01016428.1:49710-79744 GCA_013390045.1 Picathartes gymnocephalus | reverse complement strand
TATAATTGATATAATTATTTGTATAATGTATTGCCTCTTTAAGGATCTACTGAAAAGCCAGAGAGTGGAGACCGGGCTGTGGGAGGATCTGGATAACAATGTGGCATTGAGGAACTTGGAAAGTTATTAATATAGCTATAGAGTCCGTGCTTTCTCCAGTTTGGAACACATCTGTAACTCCTAGATCCTTGCTGTCAGCTGTGGGGGAAACGCTTTCCCCCTGGTACCAAACGGGAATCTCCACCACAGAAGCGAAGCTTGCCACGTGCAGGTCCAGCCAAGCAGTGTGGAAAGCCTGCCCCGGGCAGTGGCGGAGTGTCAGCCATCCTGCCAGCTGTATGGCAGGGAAGGATGAAGGGATGGAAGGGAGGGAGAGGGAAGGTGGGCGCCGGACACGCGTGGGCAGCGCAGGAGCGGCCGCGCCGCTCTCCGCGGTGCTGAGCGCGCCGCGCTGAGGCTGCCTCTCTTGGCTTCCTGCCTCGTCTTAAAAAGATGGGCTGCTCTATAATCTTCCTGCCTGTAACATCTCTGTGTCATTTCGCAAATGGTGTGGCCCGCTGGAACCCAGGGATTTTCACCGTGGCAGGCAACTCTGAATATCTCCACCACCTAGAGCCGCGTTTCCTATTTCCTCGCAGAAAGCTGCTATTACGGAAATAACTGTCTGCTAAGCTGAGCACAGTGGGGAGTTCTCAGGAAGATGATTATTCTGAAAATGCCTGTGAAATTCTGCTGAAAATGGCTACACCAAAGCAAGGAGCAACTCCTCTTGTACCATCCCAGCACATCAACTGACAGAGCTGCAAAACCTGAATCCTCAAAATCCTGACTGAACCGATGTAGCTGAGCTTCTGTATGCTCTTGATTGCAATACTTGATTGCCTAGAACTGCTCAAAATACCTAAAAATATCTGATATATTTGAACTATTAGCAACACATCCAGCATATAGTACTGAGTGCCACCCACTGGCTTGAAATATTTTTTTCACCATGTGCCTGAATTGCTACAGGAGCCAGAAAGCAGGAGAGAGACAGTCAGGGCTGACACTGAAAGGAAGAATCTCCCTTATTACTTAGTTAACATGTTGAACCTGTTTATGGTGCAAAGTTTTGTAGTACTAAAAGCTCTTTGTGAGGTGTGATTATTTAAATTGGTGCAATCTCTCTGATGGTGTTGAAGTGCTGCTTTGAGTCCAGCAGTTCCTAGGAAAGCTGATAGCAAAAGACAGTTCTAAAGGTTTTATTATGTACTTCTGTCATGGCGTTTTGCTCCATGTTGGGCTATACCATTCTATAGTATGCTATACTTGCATTTAGAGATTTAACCTTTTTAGAATAAGATAGATTTATTTTTCACTCGAATGTGTTCTTGGATTTCTTCTGACAGTATGTATGGCAGTCAGGCTCACAGTCTCAACACCCACCATCACCTCGATTTCCTAGGCCAGCTGAGCATCCAAGGAAAGAGTATGTGAAAAGAGAAGATCCTAGATCTCTAAACACATGCTTTCTGATGCTGTAACTTCTGTCAGTCATCCCATTTGGCAGCTTTCTGAAAAGCCTTTGTTAGTAGTCTAGGACACTTTTTCCTTCTGTTCCTACATTTATGTTGCTCTGGGTCCTGTTTCAGTTGAATTCAGGGAATGACAGAATGCCTTTATTCAGAATGGCAAAGCCTTGGCTGTAAGAGTCACAATGTTGATTTGCAGCCTTTGATATATAATAGCTTTATTTTTGTATGTGTTTTTCCTAGCACTTGCAGGAAGGAGGTGATGTTTCATCTACAACAATCTTACTTTCAACATAAGGGCTTGTCCTCAGGAGTATTGTAAACATGGGACACTTTTGTGTTATATATTAGATTTCATGTGATTCTAGAAATCTCTGCTTCATTTTCCCCCACATGTTCAAGTAATGGCTGTACAAAGGAGGCTACTCATCTTGCCTGTGTCAAGCAAGAACTCATTTCAGCAATCGATGTGCCATCACCCAGTCTTTGCCTGCAGGACTCTGTTCTGCATAGGGAGAGTCAACTGTAGAGGAAAAGCTCCAAGAGTGGAGTACAACCATTTATAAACCTGTGACAAAATGCAAAATGCATTTCCCATTAAAAGTTGTGCCTGGGGATGCTTAATGTATAATTTTTCATCCCGTGATCTTCAAGAATGATGTACATGTGATTTTTTTCTTTTTAATAGTGATCATGTTAGGAAGATCATGTCAGGCAGATCTCAGCTAGCCATCAAGATGATTTTCATTCTGTATGTCACCAATTTGTCAATTTGCCAGTCCCAAAAGGCTAAATTTTTTATTTGGTTTGATTGCATGAGGTGATAGGCACAGGTTTATTTTCCCTCTTTGCAGTATTCAAGTCTTGTTGATGGTGGTTGCAGGAAGATACCTGACACCTTCCGACACCAAAATATTTAAATGAAGTAAGATATGATTGTCTGGCAAGCATATTCTGTCAAATGGAAGACAGCTTTGTTAGAGCAGAGCAATGTCTGTTATGTCTCTGTTATGAAATACTAGTTTTCTGACCTGATTATTCATATGGAGATTTTAGAGAGAGACAGTGGTCTCAACATATCACTCCTTTTCCAGAGCTATTCACCACCTAATTTCACTGGTCTCTTGTGTGCCTAGACCGCAGGGAAGCATCTTATGTGCTTTTTCTTCCCTGCAAAGCAGGAAATTGCCAATTGTGCGTTATCAAAGGAATGAGAGTTCGATGGAGAGCTCTCTCTGTGCTTCACTGTGATACACAGTTATGCGGTAAATTTGCCAATGGCTTCTGCTGCCCAACAGAATCCCCACCCTAAGGCTGTGTGGGAAATTTGGAGAACATGTCTAGGTAATGTCTCTGTGGTCTTTAGAGGCAACAGATTAACTGGGACAGTGTGTTCATCCTAATGCACAAGGGCAAGACCTGCCTAATGTAGTTGGCCCTTCTTGGAGCAGGACATTGGCCTAGATGACCTGCAGACTTCCCTTTCAGTCTTAAATTATTCCTTGATTCCAATGAAGCAGCCTGAGCATGTAGCCAGAATCAAAGGTGCTTTGTACAAGCAGTGCTGGAGCCATTGCTGCTGCAGCTGTCTTTGGGCAGAAGTTTGTCTCCAAGTGCTGCCTTTATTTCTCCTGAGGAGCACGGAGACCCTCAAGAGAGACAGTTTGGGGGACTGTGGTGTGGTGTGCAGGGTTTGTGCAGTCTGAACAGTCCAGCACATTGCAGTCCTGACATGCCTCTGCCTCCCACGCTTGCTTCACTGCTTGCTCCCATGGATGGGGCTGGATGGCTGCTTTTCTGCAGGGCTTACTCTGAAGAAGAATCCACACAGCCAAATAGAGCCCTGTTGAGCACCCCTGGTGTTTTTTTGAAAGGCTCAGGAATCTCCAGGTATGAAAAGCTCGTGCCACCTCTCACCCCAAACGGTGATCCATTGCTCTTCACCATGAGTGCGGTTTTCCCTGTGTTCCTCACAGGGTTGCAAGTTGCACAAGCCAGCAGCAATTAATTTGGGGGGCAGTCCTGCATCTTCACTGGGATGCAGGTTTCACATGCCCCTTTCCACTGCTTTCAAACAGGATAAATCACACAAGACTTTAACCTTTATTTTCTACAAATTGTCTTTTTCAGTGCTGTATGCCATGAAACATCCCTATAAACAGGCAGGATCTGAAAGAACTGGAGTTACTTTGAGTTATATGGAAACCAAGTTTGAGCCCAAATAGTGACATTTATAGAGTCAGGTGGCTTGTTGAATAGTATGCTCAACTGCAAGCCATGATTCTAAATGTCAGTCTGGGAATGCCATAAATCCTATCTAAAATGCGCTCAGGTTGTTTTACATTTCAATATGTTAGCCCGAAACTCCTCAGACAAGGGAAGAAAAAGCAGCGTGGGTGGCATAATTGTTACTTTTTTAGATCCCAAACATATGCTTTTAGCAATCAGGACCTCATAAATTTTTCTTCAGTGCTTGTCAGTGTTGCTTAGGTTTCCTAGGGGCTTTGAACTCTGCTGGCCCTTCTCCAGGGCTATCATCTTGCCTGCACTGATATCTGGAGTTTTGGGAGTCTAGTGAAAACCCTCCTGAGGAAAAAAAACCACAGCCTTTATTGGTGAAAGACAGAACTTGACAGGTATGACTGAGACTTGTTCCCATTTTAACTGGGCCTTCCTTTACTCATCACCCTTTCCTTTCTACTCCCACCCCTGCCTCAAGCTGTGGCTGTCCTACAGTTTGGTCCTTCTACATTCAGCCTTTGGCAGCCTATGCTGCTCCTGTACTCATTTCCTCTCCAAGCTTCCAACCAGGTTGGGATTTGGAAATCCTGCTCAGCTCCCAAGAGGATCTGTGTGAGCAGTGTCGCCAGAATTCAAGGCTGTTTGCTTCAGTGGCCCGTTCTGACCTGCAGATAAACCTCTGCAAAGCCTGCTGGAGACAGGTTGCTACAAGGCTTGTAGCTCTTCTCAGGGAAAAAGGTTTGAATTTGTTTTGATTTTCATATGAATTCTTTGTTTGTTGTACGACATTTTAATTTGTTCCGGGGGCGGGGTGGGGCTTCGGGTTGGGGGTTTTTTTTGGGCGTTTTATTTTGTTTTAACCTCCCATGTATTGCCCAATATTCAAAGCCTTTTGACTGGTGTCTCCTGTAGGCTGGGCTCTGATGGTTTCTCTGCAGGATCTCTTACTTATTTGGAGTGTGTCTGATGACAGAGGAGAGGGGGCAGAAGTGGGACATGGCGTTGTTTGCAGAACCCTAAACACATTCCTTCTGAAATCTTTTTTCCTCCTTTTGCTGAAATCAGATTTCACCTTGATAAGTCTAACACTGTAGCAGACCCACCGCAGGGATTTATGTCATCTTTACAGAGGAAGAAAAATTGCAGGAAGAATGATGTAGTGCTGCAGTTTTCCAGTGTGGTAAATTTAAGGTACTCAATTTACACCATTATAACTCTTCAAAAAGATCTAAGAAAAACACCTCTGAAGCTCAAACTTTGCTTACTTCTCAAGTGCTAAGATTAACCTTTTGTGAAATCTTCATGTTAAACCCAGCTGCAATTTGGCAGAAGTTTAAGGAGGAGAGAATGAAATGGCCTGGAAAGATGATCATGATTTAAGAAGCTGTTCTCAAACAAAGCAGGCTCATTCTTTTATTTCTATTTATCTAGCCTGTCTTCCAGAGAGCATTTCTTGGCTATAAAAACACATTTATTTGGATCTCTCTTTTGTGTGACCAAGATATTGTCAGCCAGTTCCTGGCTTTTAACGGCTTGATTCTGCAACTCTAATATTTTTTTTAACATTGGTTTGTATATAAATTCATACTCTTAGTTTTAGGAGCAAATTGAAAAGAACAGCTTTCCCAGCATATGGAACCATATGCACCCTCACAGGGGCCAGCAAGATGGCCGAGTTATTTAGACTATCTAGCAGAGACCTCCACTTGAGTTAAGAGTGTGTAGCCAGAGCACTGAAAAGTTGTTTTCTCTGACAGGGTGGTCTGCAGCCCATGTCTGTCAGTGGCTGTAGCGAGTGATCAGCAGCTCATCTGCAAGAGATGTGTTAAACATCAAATTAAATGTAAGTTAAAGGTGGAATATCCTGTTTGAAGAACAGAGGGTGTGCTGTGGCTTTACTGTGAGCCACTGGGCTGCAAGGTTTGGGAACTGCTGGTGTTTGTGGCCAACTGATAGAAGGAGGTGGGTCACCTTCTTTGCTAGGGATTTCTTTGGATCAGTTCTCCAGAGCTGTTCTGGAGAATATGAGCTTTGATTCCAGTTGCTGTGAAAGAGTGGATCCACAGACATCCCTGCTGTCTCAGCTCCTGTCCATCACTCTCTTTCTTGTGGAGGTGGTCACCTCCCTCTACCTGCACTATCTAGGTGCTGTCACCAAGAGAGAGGTGCCATCTGTGCATGCTGCTGTCTTATGCCACAGTGACCCCCGGCAGCAGAGAATTACAGAAAATCCTTGCTTGGTCCTTGCTAGGTCCTAACCTAAGGTTAGTGGTGGGCTGTTAGACCTTTTATGTCCAGAGGCCTAAATTTTACTGTTTCTTTGTTGTCTAAAGATTGCTCATGTAGCAAGTACATCATTCTGCAGTATTTTCTGTATTTCCTTAGAGACAAGCAGCTGAAATTAATGTAGGTCTGCCTAAGCAAAGACAATAGAAGAGATTTTTTGGCAGTGCTCACCAGGGCATTGCTGGTAGTTGTTTATGAAAAAAAAAAACCAAAACAACAAAACCCAAACCAAACAAAAAAAACCCCCAAGCAAACAAAAAACCATACAACCTTAACTTAGGGCAGTTTTCTCACTCCCCTCTTCTGTCCTTCTCCAAAGTCTGCTGGTTGTCCATACTGCCCAGCTGCCAGCTCTGGCCTTCTGAACTCAGCAGCCTCTGTTCACTGTAGCCTGCAGAGCAAACACGATGTGCTTGTGTCCCAGAACCCTCTCAGCATTGATCACTCCTTGCAGATGGTGCTATAAACACCCACTGGGGGTTTGCTGTGTGGTGATGCCTCGCACGAGCGCAGAGATCTCCTCTCCACACGTGGGTAACCGAGGGCCCGGGGCACAGAAACAGCTGGGTGTGAGCAGCTGGGTTTGGGCACATCTCTTTTGGATTGTGGACAGATTTCCAAGGCAGCAGCACATCCACTCCTGGGGTACAGCTCAGTGCTTCCTTTCTGTGTTTGAAAGCCTTGCTTCGAAGCTTCAGAACTTCTAAATAAGGCAGGCAGAGCCTTTCTTAATATTAGTGAAACACTGTGGTTTTCCCTAAATTCATCCTCCAAATGGCTGGGCTAATTTTGCTGGAACTCTCTGAAAAACATTTAGCCTGAGGCAGGCATATTAGAGGGAAAATTTCTGCCTGAACACTGAATGTTTGACAGTTGCAAGCAACTGAAATCAGGGTCTTGTGAAAGGGAGTAGGAGGCAGATTTAGCTATTTCATCTGTGCCAGGTGTCTGCCTGTACTTACATTTCTGGTTGGATGCATAAGTAATATGTGCAAGTCCATAATATATCCTTTCTCTTTAGGAACCAGCTTTATTCTGGTAAAACTCATTTAAGTCTGGAATTACAAGATCATAAACCTAGTATAACATTGGAAAATCAGGCTCTATTGATGTTCTCTGTGTGTGGTATCAATCTATTTGCAATGTATATATAAATAAAATTTGTGGTGAAATGAGAAAAACAAGCTGCTTGTATATCATCTAGGAATGAGCCCTATGTTATGCTTAATATTTTCCAGAGACAAATGTGGTGACAGACTTATCAGAAACACTGGCTGAAATGAAGATGTTGGTCCAAACATCCTCATTATCCTTTATCCTAAAGCCAAAGCAAAAATGAGATGTCCCAGTGGGTGTGGGCCATGGTAACATTACTTTTTATCATTATTATTATTACATTCAGCTGTTGGTTGTGTTTACAATTACAGTGCTGGCAGATGGACTCTATTAGAACTGCCAAATCTGATCATCTAGCCCCAAATCTGATCATATTACTGAGAACACAGTCTGGGATTTTACAGGGGCCAGAGACAAATTGACTCTTTCTTCCTCACCAGCTCATCTTGCCATATCTATTTCAGAGTGAGGCACATCTATTTTATTGAACCTCTGCCACTTGCTCTGGATCCTTCTGGGGTGGCTGTCGGGCAGAGACCAAGCAAAGTCAGTGGCTTTGCACTCTGGAGGGAACAACACATGAGTGTCCTTATGGATTTGGCAGGTAAGTGAGATCAGGTTCACTGTGCATGAAAGATGAACAAGGGCTTGCTTTCCCATTTTGGCATTCCTCTTTCATTTTTTTTTACAAAAAAGGAGATGTGGAGTTGAGGAGAGGAAATGCCTGACAAGCCAATGTGTGACATTTCTCTGTGGTCAGGCTGATTATTTTTCTGTCCCAGGAACAAGCCAACAGCACTTGCGTGGTGTACTTTTCATCCAAAGAGTAAAGTGGGCCCAGCAGCTAAACTGGGACAAGAAACATCTTTCAGGCAGGTCTAGCTGCCAGCACTTCAGTGAGTTTCCACTACACAGACTCTGTTCCCTGGGTTTGGTGGCTCACTGAGTGAAAATGAACAGAATGAGAAGGTTAGCTTGCCCTCTGGAGAGAAAGAAATGCTCTTTGGAAAGCAGTAGATGCTCTGATTATATGCAAATAAGGAAGAGGCAAGGAAGCAGGAACCCCAAGGAAATTGCCATGTGGTAAAGGATTATTCTGATGAAACACTGCAGGGTAAATAGTGGAGCAAAACTATTTGATCCTGACTCCAACAGAAGGGCCTGTTTTCTACTGCAGGAATGACTCCCTGCAATTGAATATTAAAGACTCTCCAAAGTCAGCAGAAACCTTCCAGTCCTGCTTATTAAGTCTCAGGACAGGAGCTCATGGGGCTTTGTGACAGCACCCATTCTCCTGTACCACAAAATAGGGAGATTGCAAAGCCTCCCCATTTACCTGACAGGGTACTGCAAAGGCATTGGAGTCAGTCAGTCCAGCCCTAATTTAGGGAAGGGGATTTCCCATATCCCACCTGACTGCCAAAAAACTGGTCACTGAAGTGGTCTGTGGCAGCATCTCTTTTCTTTAGGCTGGCAAGGGCTGTTGCAGGTGGAGGTCCTCTAAAGGAAGAAGTTTGTTTTGATGAAGATGAAATTTATGGTAATGTTTTTTCCCTTGGAGAAAACTGCTTGCAGACATCCTGGGGTTTCAAGGAAATTGAAATTGCTTTTTTATTAGCAAAATCATTCATTGCATCCTACCCTGCATTGTACAGTGCTTCTGGCACGAGGAGCCTTGGAGAGGGGCTGTGGCTGCAGACTCAGCAGGGAACACTCTCAGGAGCAGGCAGCCAAAAGCAGCTTTTCCTCACAGCAGAGAGATGCCATGGGAGACAGGAATCTGCTGAATCCTGAAGCTGGTGGGAGACATGTCAGGAACCTTTTTCTTGCAGAGGTGAGATCTACCTTGGGTGGGTGCAAAGGTTTTCTGACACACAGTTTGCAGGGTATCCCAGATTCCTGAGCACCACCTTTGGTTGTCCCTGCCATTTGTGGAGGTAAGGTACCCAGTGGAGCTGATGCAGTGCTGCCAGTTCTCTCACAGTAGCAAGACTCTGGATCCAAAGAGCCTACTCTATTCTGAGCTCAGGAAAAACTGTGATCTTGCTTTGAAAGTGGTGGGATTTTCCTGATCTATTCAGCTCAATATCCATGATAGCATGAAGGCTGGGCAGGGGGAGAGACGAGGGTGATCCACAGCTGCTGCCCCTCAAGGTGATTTCTGGCTGCTCAATAAAGCTCTCAGCCTTCTTCAGATGGTTGAGTTCTCACAGTTGCTCTTCCTGCCTTCCAGGGCTCAACACTGGAAGCTGCACCTTTTCCCTTCGAGCTGGTAAGTTTCTTCGGATTTTTCTAAGCATGCGCTCAACTCTTTCTAATGGATTTAATAATTGATTTGCATTGATTTCCTGCATGGTGCTTCAGTGTAATGTGAGAGACAATCCAAATGGGCTGAGTCAAAACCACTGCTGTGTGTGCAAGGGGAAGGTGTAGATAGTGCTGTCAGCACAGCTCATGGAGAGGAGCCACTTTCTCCTTTGCCCTAAGCAATAGATATTTAGGTTTTGCATGACTAAGAATGCAGCATTATCTTCTCCTCAATTCTTGCTTGTTGCTATTTAGCTGTTGTCTTTTTATTTGAATGAATATGTAGTTCTGAAGGGGAAATATAGTTGTTTGGTGTTTTCCCTCTTTTTTTTTTTCCCCTGTGAACAAATGCAGGGAAGTTCTGCTTAGATGTTATTTTAAGCAGCTCATTTTTCCTGCCTGACCTATGTGACTGAGTTAAGGTCGCAGGAAAGTGCATCTTTTTTCCCAGATTGCATGGTGTGCTTCATGCTTTGAGCTATGCTAATAATTTTGATTTCTGGGACAGAAGGTAGAGGCAAAAAGGCACCTTAATTCTACTAGTGCCTCCTAAAGCTCCTCAGAGGAATTCTATAAGCTTTCTCTGTAAACTGCATCATCCTTTAGTTTCCACTTGAAAAGTAAGGGCATCAACTGCCCTGTGAAGGACAGCAGCACAGGCTGTTTTCCAGCAGAAGGGATGAATATAACAGAGCTGTCAGTCCTGCTCCGTTCTGAGTTTATACAGTGCCATTAAGCTGAGTATCATCTCTTCCATGATGTTGCTTCCAGTTATTTTGTGTATTGGGAGTAGTATATGCTGGAGGGTAAGGCTGCTGTCATTCAGGGGGACGTGAACAGGCTGGAGAAATTGGATGACAGAGGCATGAAATTTAAGAAGGCAAAGTCCCGCAGCTGCGACATAATAACCCCATGCAAAATACAAGCTGGGGACTGGTTGGCTGGCAGTCAGCCTAAACTGAAAGCCCTTGGAAATCTTGGTGGACATGAAGCTGACCATGAGCCAACCACACTGGTCATGAGGTGAAATAATACCAGCACAGCTCGCAGGTCAGGGCAGGGACTGTTCTCCTCTATCCAGCATCTGGTGTAATGCATCTGGTTCTGGCCCCTAAAAAGTACTGATAAAAGCATTGATAAACTGGAGCAATGTTAGTGAGTGGGCACTAACGTGGTCAGTAGGCAGGAGTTCCAATGTTCAAGGGAGGCTGAGGGAGATGGGTTTGTTCAGCTTTAAGAAGAGAAGACTCAGGTGGGACCTTGTGGTTACTTTGAGCCACATAATGGGAGTTGCAGAGACAACAGAGCTGCTGAGATGTGCCCAGAGGGAAATGACAAAAAGCACCAGGCACAATTGGTACCAGGGGAAATTCCTACTGTGTTTGAGGAAAAAGTTTTTCACCTGACAGAGATGCAGAGCTGAGGTGCCCAGAGATGCTGGAGGCCCTGAATATTATCAAAACTTGAGTCTGCAAGGCCCTGAGAAAATGTTGAAGCTAGTCCTGCTTTTAATGGAATGGTTGAACTAACTGTTCTCCCTATTATTCTGTGTTGCCCTTTTACTTCGTGCCCCTGTATTCAATCTTCTCCTAATTTATGAGATTTCTCTACCAGACTGTTTAGATATTCAAGCTACAGCTGTTCATGGTCTCTTACAAAGGAAATATGTGTTGCCTACAACTCTTGCAACGTAGATATAGACCTAAGCCTGTAAACACTTGGGTATGCCTTGGTGCTGTGCATTGTGAGTGTAACCCTGCCCTCATTGAATGCAAGTTCTGTGTTCAGTGGCTTCAGAGAAGTTGGCCCTATCACTCTTAATGTTTATATTTAATTGATGTCGTTAGGGCTTTCTTACAGATTAAAAAGTTAACTCTTTACAGAAATGAGTGATTTCAGACATGACCTCTTGCTTTATATTGAATGACCGCTTCTTAAATACACATTTCATAGGCGGCGTGTTAATTTTGCCTTGTAATCAAAATTGCCATTTGATTCCCAAAATGGATTTTGGGGAAAAAAATACCCTGGTTCCAGTTCCCTCACCGGTGGTTGCCAGTCCTTTACTTGTCTCGCAGTCCCTGGAATAATAGACAGGACTGTGGTACATGTCTTCTGAGAAGATCAGAAGTAGCTGGAAAGGAGTGGGGCTGTGGAACTTCTCTGGCCGGTTCCCTGCGAGCCCCCGTGCCCCACCGTGTGCCCCTGCCCCCTTGAAGAACCCCCTCACCCACCCCAAACATCAGATTATTCACTTGTCTGGCCCTGGTACAAGCGAAAGGGCAAAGCCCTGTGGCGAGGGCCGGCGTAGGTGGCTGGAGGAGAGGTGGGACCACCTCCAGACTACCACGAAAGGAGAAGCCGATGGATTCTTTCCCACCTGGGCATCAGCAGGCACGTTACTGTTTCACAGATCTCCTCGGTATCAGACAACCTGTCATTTGCAAAGGCAATTAAAAAGTGCACCGGGAGAGCCTGCTCAGCTGAGCAGAGGGAGGAGAGCGCAGGCTCTGTGAGATGAATTGTGAGCAGGAGCTGTCGGAGGTGCTGGCATCAGTCCCCGAATGAGGTCAGTGGGAGAGAGCTGCACGGAGGTGCCTGGAGAACATCAGGCTGCTTATCTCATTTGCAGCCCATCCTTGCTGAGCCCCGGGAAAGGTCACACTCCTCACTGCTGCATTCAGACCCTGCCAGCGGCTGTGAGTGGATATGGAAGGGAAAAAAATCCAGAGCCGGCCTTGGCAAGATGGGAAATGCAGCCACAGGGTGTTATTGCACTGAGAATGCAATGTTTGCCAAATACATCCTGGTCCTTTTCCACTAGCAGATAAACCACAGGGAAAACAAGCCTTTGCTGTTGCTGTCAGCTGATGAGGTTTTCCCTTCGGTTCCCACTGAGAAGTCGGGGGCTGGAGCTCCTGGAGTCTCTTCTTGCTTGTATTACCTTGAGTTGCCAGGAGTGTTACAGTGGCCATAAGCTTCCCTCATTTGCATTTTCCCTTAAAAATAGCAAGGGTAGTCACAAGGAGACGAAAGAGAGAGGGAGAAAGATGTCAGTTCTGCTTCCTTGGTAAAGGTGTGAGAATTCTTTAGGAGGAAGTCAACAACTTTGGGTTCTTGAGGGCAAAATTTCCTGAGGTCCTTCACACTGTGTGCTCTGCCACCCTTTTGCAGGGGAAAGACACTGTTTTCACACTAACAGCTCTATACTATCTCACTCTGTTTCTTGGTGTAGCTCAAATATGCCTCTTCTAACAAATGGGGAAAAAAAAGAAATTAATTTTCTCTCTGTCTTCTCAGAATCTAGATGATACTTTGACCAGTGCCTCCTTCAGCAAAGCCATTCTTATGTAACAGCAAATACTGAGATTTTATTTCTCTGTTGTCTGATATAACACCATTTTACTTCACAATAATGTGGCACAGCTGTTGAATTTTCAGTGCCAGTGTCAATAGTGCCTGCCTCATGCTACCAATGATTACATGACACTCTGACACATCTCTAAAGCTCACCTGTTCTCTCGAGTATTTTGGTGTTCCCTGATAAAGCCTGAGGAAGGCCTCAACCTAATGGAAATGCATTCAAGGCAAAAGTGTTGTGGACGTGTATTTGTTTCTTCGGTCTGCATTAGAGCACCAAGAGTAGAGTAAAGCTGGTAGCAGGATAGAGCCTCCACATCCTCAAGTCTCTGAAATGTTGGCAACCAAATTGCAGTACTGATCTGTATATTTTAGCTGGGTCACTGAGTGAGAGCCATTTGAATGCTTCATGCTCTGCATCTTCCAAGTAATTGCAGTTTAAGGATTCATTTTAATGTTAATTTTCTCACTTATATGTTTGAAGCTGAGCTTGGAGTTATGCAAAAAAGGGGCATGTCTTGATCTGTTTTGAATGTGAAACTAACTGAGTATCAGTATAAAACCAACCCCACATTTTAAATTTACACATTAAAACTTTTTACATTGTGGTTTTGAGGTGGCAAATGACAAAGTTTTCACTTTTTAAAATTACTCTGTCTTAAAAAAAGAAATTGATAAGTTATTTTAAGAACCATAGAACAAGATGGTCCCTCACACATTTATGTCTAAAACTCTAGTTGTTTCAAAGGAAAGACTGGATGTTTACACTGCTTCATCTGACCCACATCCCATTCAGCTTGTCAGTTCTATTTTTTTCTTTCTTCGTAATTTTTTTTGCATCTTTTTCCAAAATGTGGCTCCTAAGATCAGTCCTGTCACCTCCAGACATTAGACCTGACAGGACCTTTACGAAAACTAAAACGAAGAGAAGCTTTGTGATGACGGAGTGCGATTTAAAGCTGAGGGCTGGGGTTCCTGGCTACTTCTCCAAACTGCACCCCAAAGCCAAAAGGAGCGTGATTCTCTGGCTCAGGGCATCCTCCCCGTGTTCTGGCCGTGTAAAGGGGAATTACAGCTATGAGGAACTTCAGCAAACCGGACCTCTCGAGTTCCTTCTCGTAGCAAGCAGCACAAGTGTTTCAGCGGCTCTGTTTCCCCTCCCTGCGCAGCCCCGAGGGCAACGCAGTTCCAGGTTGCGCTTTCTTGCAGTCTGGCAAAGCTCTTTCACTGGGATGGGGATGGTGCTTACTCTGTTGGCTTCACAGTAACGCTGATCGTGTGTTAGAGTCCTTAGGGGAGAGCAGACACTTCCCCAAAAGAAGGGGAGCAAATTCCATCGACAAAGGGGTTTTGTTATGTAAATAAGTGCTTTTGCCAGCTGGCCGCTGGGAAGAGGCAGCCTCAGACGCACTTGGCACGCTGGTGGAAGTGGCTCTTGGGGCAGTGGGACAGCCTTAGTGAGCAGAACTATCAAGAGTGAGTTGAAGTGGTCACTGATGGCAAAAAGTGGCTGGAGGCACAAGTGAAGTTGTTGGGATGGACAGAATGAGGAGAGGCTTTGAAGATAAGGAAAAAGCGGCTGAATTGGATTAGGGGTTCAAAGCAAATGGCAGTCTTTGAATGACCAGGCAAGAAAAGCAGTTTCAGAAGCAAGACAAAATGATAGCTGGACAGTAAAGAAGGCCAGTAAGTGAATGATACAGATTTTATGGCAGAAATATGCAGCAAAAGAATGTAATTATAGTCATGATTTATTAAAATGAGCTGGGAAGCGTCCCAGTTTAAAGAAGCTTTTTATAGAGGAGGCAGCCCACATATT
Source organism: Picathartes gymnocephalus (assembly GCA_013390045.1). NCBI lineage: Eukaryota > Metazoa > Chordata > Aves > Passeriformes > Picathartidae > Picathartes > Picathartes gymnocephalus. The sequence continues at coordinate 65,104 of WEKY01016428.1, read as the reverse complement.
GCCTATCCAATTAACAAGAGAGATTTGTGGACATAGGATGTGGGAACTGGCAGCCACAGGGTGAATGGAAGCATGTCTGTAAATCACATTTTGACAAGCGAGGGAGGCCTGGCTCATCACAACCACTCTGCTGTCTCTGTCTCTTTTTCTTCCAATCCAGAATTGAAGTGTTTGTCCCTTCAAACAGCTGTCCTGCCTTTGCTTCTTTTGATGCTGTGAAGTTCATCAATATTCATCACAACTGAAGAGAGAGAGAGAGACTAATTTTCAGCAGAAGCAGCTGAATGACACACTGGCAACAAGGCCAGATCCTTTGCCTTTTGTCATCTCCCACCCTGGACACCTACCCTGGCACCACAGTGCTGCTGGCTGGAGGAGGTCTGCCAAGGATTCAGATGTGATGCCCACACTAATCCTACCAGCTCCCACTGAGAGCACAGAAAAATCTAAGCAAGCTGGCAAGGTGACGGGCAGAAGCTTTAAAGGGTGTGCTGTTGTGTCTAGCTTGTTAGCAAAGGAAAGTCTTCACAATTCTTTAGAGAACTTGTCAACCAACTAGCTGGATTATCCTTTTTTTTTTTTTTCTTTTTTTTAATAAATTATTATGGTTAGTTATTTTATAAGTAGAAATTAAGTTTTTAAACCTGTAGGCTTCTTCTCCAAAGTTCTGGTCTGAGCAGACCAATTCACATTTACCTTGCTCTATGAAGTGGTTTTCTAGCTATTAAAGATGATAAAGCTTTGATGATAAAGGTGATCTGCACTTGTTTTAGGATTTCTAATGTTATTTAGGTGACATGTGCACAGCTCTGTATTGGGATGAGAGTGTAAAAGGAGCTTGGAGCCTGTTTCAAAAGCATCACTGTTACTTAGGGCAAAGGCAGTTGTTACGGATCTGCAGAGATTTGTCACCCTGGGAAGAGAAGCCGTGGGAAGTGTTGGGCAGAGACGCTGTGCAAGGCTTGCAAGACAACTCTGTCACAGCAGCAGAGACCAAGGCAGCTCTGAAGCTGTGGTTGCACCATTCAGTGCCTCCACTAAGCAGCCGTGGTGGGGTGGGATGGCGAGTTCAGGGGCAGCAGGAGCTGCATTTAGTAATGTCAACCCAAGCCCACAAGACTCCTGCTCCTCATGATGGTTTTACTTGCAGTGGCTCCCTTCAGATTTGGGGCCTGGGAACCTGCCTGGACTCTGTTGGTGTCTATGGATGCTACAGGTGGATGTCTACTTATTATTCCCTTTAATAACTGGGCTTTTGCCAGGTCTGCCTGATCCATGCTGGTTGTGGCAGATCAGAAGTGATTCCAGACTTACCACATCTGTTCTTTCATCAGTTTGCCACTGCTCCCTGTTGAGTAAAATCTCACAGCTGAGCTGAGAAGAAAGTAAACACTTTTTATAATTTCTTTACTACAGGTAATTTTTTTTTTTTCAGGAGGCCCTCTGTACCAACCAAATTGACATTTCTTCTATACAGTCAGTGGCAGTCCAAAAACTCTGATTTGCTCTTGGAGTTTCCAGTGAAATTGTTGTGTCCTCAGGCTGTAGCTCAGTGAACTCAGGTCAATGCAGTGGGTACCCCAGAGTCTGAAGTTTTACATGAGCTACATACTTACCTTAGAGGATGGAACTATTCATGGAACAACAATACCCTGCTTCACCTGAAAATCTTTATCTGATGGAGATTTCCGTAATTCTGCATCCATAAAAACAGACAGAAACGAACTCCCAAATGGTCCTTTCTGAAGTTGATATTTAGTTATCTCATTTTGTGAAGGACATGCAAAGCTTCAGCGTTTTTGTGTGGTTTTTTTTTTTTTTTTTTTTTTTTTTTTTTTTTTGGTCAGATCCATTTGCCACCAATCCAGATTTGCTATGGGTTTGGGATGTAAATGTGAAACTGACCCAGCATCCCTGAGATTTGCCTGGTTTCATGTCTGAGTTGGACTTGGCTTTGGCAGACAGGCACTTGCAGCTGATCCAAAACCATTCAGAAGCTCAGCAGATGCATCTCTGAGCCTCTTCTATTTTTTAAAATGGAAACGAAGCATAAAACCAGGTGCTTTCTGTGCTGTCCTGAATTATGGATTTTATTCTTCTTGTTAAAACACATCTGACACATTTTGTAGTTTATCATTTTCAAACATGACAGAGTGTAAAACACTAAGTCCTACCTGACAAATGCTGCTGGGACTCCAGGAACTGCTCTATTTTTCTAAGGCTCTGGTCCAGTTCTCTTGAATTCAATAGCAATTTAATTCAATTGAGGGGGACTGAATTCAATCAGCAAGGAGTAAGGGCTCTGTGTGCTGCAACACTCCAAATAAAACTGAAATTACTCATGGACTTTGCATGAAACCCTGCACTATGCAGGAGCTTGAAGAAGATGATCTTAAAAGTTGCTTTTAAGCCAATTCTTGAGGAAAAAGGAACTCACATTTTTGAGATGAACCATCAGAGGATGTTTTTACAGAAAGTTTTCTGAGGAAGCAAGCCCCTCCTTCTATTATCTGGTCTGAAATTATCAACAGGGGTTTTTTTTGTTTTGTTTTGCTTCTTTTTTTAAAAAAAAAAAGTACCTTGAAAATGATAAAACTATTGCCACTATGCCTGCAGGTTTGCAAAATTTATGGGAAAATGGGCTGCCATATCCCAGATATTCCACAGGGACATAATAATGTAATGATAGGTTTTACATTTATTGAGAATGATCACCTTATACTGAGCTAAAATGCTAAGTAGAGAAAAAACTATTATTGTTGTGACTGACCTGAATCTGGGAGGATTCTTTGTTGTTTGTGGCTTACGTTGTTGAAAACGTTTTCCAGCTTCTAGAACCATGGATTCTCTGCAAGCTGAGCTCAGACAAGGAAGGTTAATAGCAGGAAAAGAAAAACCTTCTGCAAACGCATCTGAAGGCAAAATGTTGGAACCTCTGGCTTGCAGTGACTTCCAGGAAAGCCACCATTGTTTTGTTTGCAGCGATTAAAGGTGAGCATCTTAGCCCTGTGCAGGATTTCTTGCCTCGGAAATGCATTTAGTTAATTATTACATCTTAATTTATTTTCTACTGTGGAATAAACCTTGTTGTGGGCAGCAGAGCTTAGGAAGCACAAGATGGTACTTTTCAGTGGCAAAGGTTCACTCTGGCATCATTTTTTGTCATGTTAAGCCACAGAATCCACAAGGGAGGTGCCATAATAGCAAAATGCTGCTTAAAATGATGATGTATTTTATAAGAGCTTCAAGCACCTCTCATAATATTTGCAGATAATTTCAGTTTGCCAATTTGTCAAGTCATTATTCTCCATCTGTGACACCCAGTGATAACCAAAGAGATTTTTAATCCATTTTTATCAACATTAGTGAGTTCATCACTAATGTGTTGAAAAAACAAAGTGCAAGCATCAAAAGCAGTGAAGACAATACATTGTTATTCTTGCATGGGCTCAAACCTGCACAACTGCAAATTAAAATTTTAAGGTCTTCACTTTGGAAATACAGAGGAGTGATCTGCCTTTGGACACTACTATCTGTACATATTTTGGAATTTTCTTTCTATGGTTAGTGATCATGGATACGTTTTGTCTGGCTTGAGACAATTTCACATAATCAGGTGCATAAATGAAAAGTCAGGGGCTGCAATTAGGCATTCGCTCGTACCAAACAGATTACCTCAAACCAGTATGAGCACATGGCCTTAGACCCACAAATGGCAGGCACTTTGCTGTCCCTGGAGAGGAGCAAAGTAGAAGTTCAAACCTTTTTTCCATGGCCTGGATGTGGACAGATGTCTACACCCACCCTCTATGCACAGACTAAGCAGGAGCCACTTCAGCAGTGCAGCAGAAGGAACAGGTGGAGAAAGGTGAGAACGAAGGAGACCTCTGTGCTGTGCCTTAAAAATTTTGAGAACTGTGTTGTTTTGGAAGATAGTGATGTTAAGTAGCACTTTTCACGTCGCACATTAGCACGGGGTACCTACAAGAGACCCAGGCCTTCCACTGGCACACGTGTTGGATCAGGCTGTGTGCTCATGGCATCCTCTTCCCGAGCTGCACTATTACAGCTGGACACTAGAGAGCTCCTTGTACCAAAAACAGCTCAGCACTGCGAGGGGAGGCTCCCCGAGAGGCGCCTTCCAAGCAGTCCCCCCTTTCTAGGGGAATTTCACTTGGGTTTTATTTTTGTGTTAAAAATTAATATTCTCAAGGGAAAGCTGTCTTTGCTAGAGCGATGGCTGCAGCTGCACCTCCACATCTCCTACCCCCACCAAGACAGAGATTTTGCAGTTGTAACTTGGAAATTAATTATACAGATAACAAAAAGTAAATCAAATGCTGCCAGCTTGGAAATTATAATTAGGTTTTCCTTGCAATAAAAAACACAGTCAGTATGTGATTTATTATGACTATTGCTGTATTAATGATAGTAATAGTCTATGTCATGCACCTATGCAGAGTACATGTTTTCGTTTAAATTGCCAGATTACAGTCCCAGATGCAGGATGAATTCTAACTAGCTCTCTGCAGTCAGTCTGCTGATAACCTTAAGCCTTACAACACACAAGCTATTGCCAAACACTACTCTATTAGCAAGCAATAAAACAGGATGAAGACTGGGTCTACTTTTTTTCATTAGCTGTGTTTGACCTGTCCCCCACAGTTGCCTTTACCCTATCAATCTCTTATGCAAAAGCAAAACAAAATCCCCTATGCTGTCGCTGTAAGGGCACATGCATTCCTGCTTTGCACACTCTGACACAAGCACAGGCTGCTGCAAGATGCTACAGAGAAGTGACAATCCTATCCTGTTCCCATAGGGATTTTGCTCTAGGGTTGATTTGCAGTCGATCTTGTCCTGAGGTCAGTAGCGGGAGGGCTCTGGATTTTGCCTCCCAAGCAAGTCCTGTCTCACTCCCATCTCAAAATCCTGGAACACAAAGGCTGAAAAAATCTGTATGAAAACTTCAGGAAGGCTGTGGAAAGCCTTGTTCCAGCCTCTGCTGTGCACTGTAGCTGTGCTTGGCCAGGGCAGAGAAATAGCTGCCACTCCTGGGACCTGTAACAACAGTCCTGTTGAGAGGTCGGTGTCTGTGCTGCTGGTGGCACAGCTGGCAGACCAGGCTGGCACAGCTGGCAGGGTGGTGGCCGAAGTTGGAGGCTTGCTGTTGCAGTTGCTTAGTGACACTTTTCAGCTAGATGGACCAATTCATTAGCAATGAGAGTGTTCCAGATCCGATTAGATTACTTGCAGGCAGCCTGACAGGGCAAAAGTAGTTATTGCTGTCTTTGTCTGGATGTTGAGGAGGATATTTTGCAGGAATGAGTGAGATCTGATTGGGTTTGTGTAGAAAGCCAAGGAGTCAGTACTGGGTTCTGAGGAAGCTTCTCTTCCAGGACAACTTGACTATGTTAGTGACAGCGAACTGAATCGTGTTGTGAACATCTTGTCACTTGGTTTCCAACACCAGCCTGTGACAATGATCACTGAAAGACGAACTCTATTGTTTGTTTCTTTCTTCTTTTCAACCCATGGTCCTCTGAAAATGTATAGATAACCGGAAAGAAAGAGGATTTTCAGTGCAGGGCAGCTCCAAAGAAGGTCAGTGTGGGAGGTGAGAGGCTGCCTTTTGATCCCTCTGAAATCCTCGCTTAGGAACTGTGCTGTGTGAGCCTTGGCCGTGTCATTCCACAGCCTCCCATACATGCAGAGCAAGTGCCCAGCATGGCACTCATCAGCTGTCCTCCTAAATGACCTTGAGCTACCTGGAGGATTCTCTCTACTTTTGTGATCAGACGGCTCATAATGATAGATAATGTAACAAAATCCAGCAGCAACTTGCTGAACTGGAGCTAACAAAATGAAAGGGTGTGCTGAAGTCAGAGCTAGCAGTCTCTTGCAAAACCCTGTTTCTCAGAAAATTGTGTTTTATTGTTTCCATCCCTGGGAGTTCACATTACACCCCAGTTAAACCTAGCAGGGCCCTGTCATTCATCAACCAGTTTTATAGCATGACAGGAGTCTGGAAAATTAGAAGCCATTTAAACAAATTTTAAAAATTAATGGAACCCTCTGTCTGCATCTTGCAAAAGAAAAAAGGAAATGCCTTGGGATATCTTTCTCTCACAGGGAGGATCATATTGGCCTCCAAAAGGCAACAACATCAAGGTGGCCACTGGAGAGAGAGAGAAAATCTTGCAAAATTTTATGAAGGAAATGAAAATGTGATTCCTGTCAAGTCACCCCTCATAAGTCCGTCTTTTTTCATCTACATCTTGTACCATGTGATATTCAGAAAAAGTGAAAACACTGGCTGTGGCTGTGAACTACTTTTTCCCCCTAATTTTATTTTGCTTCAACTGTCCAGAGAGCAAATCTTTTGGGAGGTATCCAAGACCTCAACATCTAAGGAACTCTTTCTATAATCTAAATATAATAGCACTGCCAATTTAGCTGACACGTGGTTATTTCAGTGACAAAGAACTCTGGGACCTTCTAATCCCCTCCCTCCCCCCCCAAAAAAAAAAAAACCAAAAAACCCCCAGTATGGCTTTTTGTCCCCAAAATGTTTTGGCATGTGGTCTTTGGGAAAACTCATTTAAAATCATTGTTATAAACTGTTATTGAATGGATGGTGATCCATAGGCTATTCCTTTCATCAAGATGTCACCCACTGTCAGGTCTGACTAATAAGAGTTTATAGACCAGTGGTGAGTATAAGCAGTCTCAGTGACACGAATTCAAACTCAGCAGCTCAGCTTACTGCAGCTTAGCACGGATTAATTTCCCATGGCAGACGCCAGCCTCATGCCAAAAAAAAGGCTAACCCCCATCTTTATGATTCTTCTCTTCTTCCCAATTGTCAATCTAAGTACAGAGATAACAAGAAATAAGCCCAAATTACAAAGCCTGTATCTCTGCAGCACTTCTTTGAAGTTGGGCTGTGCCTGAGTTTCCCTTTAGGCTCCTCTCCAGTCCTTTCCCTTATGTAAGTATTCATTTTCGCCTGTTTTTACCCTTTTTACCAATAGGTCTGTTTAAGCAGCAGCAATACAAATGAAATTGGCTCTCAGGTAATTAATTTCTTTCTCTCTGTCTTTTCCCAAGGGAGGACTAGGAATACAGAGGTGTAGTGTGGTGTGGTAGAATGGTTTGTTTGCTATTATTATCTTTTTTGTTTATACTGGAGAGTGTTGACCTTTTTGCCCTGAGGTGATATTGATGAGAGTCACAAAAATCCTTAGGTCTTGCAGAGAGTCACTCATTATTCTTGAAGCAGCTTCCAGGGAAGCTCTGTCTCAGTGTACGTGACCTCTAATCTACAAAAGAAAAGGTTGCTTTGTGCCCGAGGAACAGAGCTGTGGCAGGAACTCGGCAGGAGTTAAGATACACTGGGCCATGGAACATCTCTGGAAGCCTCAGAACAGCACACAGGAAAAACTAAGAAGGACCTAGGATGTGTCAGGGAAGTCAGGTGAACCTAAGCCAGGCCCCTGAATTTGATGTGATGTCCCAAGGATGGAAGAAAAGGGCAGGTGTAATGTGCTAGGAGTTGTCTACTAGAGGTGACAGAAAGCCCTGCAGAGAGGTGTTGCCAAGCAGGTTCAGTAACACAGTTTGCTAGGTTTGCTCCCAAACTATGACTTGTTTTGCTTTCTGTGCCTTCCAGGCTCCCAATGCTGTTCAGAAAGCTTCCAGACTCCTGTTGAGGGATCCTAGGAGTGTTTCAGCTGAACTGCACACAGCTTTGGGCTGAAACCATGGGAAAATTTGTAAGCTCTAAACTAGGCAAAGCTCAGTATCTAGTTTTTCAAAATGTTTAGCAAAAGAAATGCAAAGGTTAGAAGTTCTACTGATGGAGAAGAAAGCGGGAGTGGAATCAGGCAGGAGAAATTATCTGAAACATTGAAGGGAGTGTGAGTGGGCATGACAAAGCGAGACTCATCTCCTTGGAGAGACTCTGAAAGGAGGGAGTTCTTCAGTCCCCATTAGCAGTAGGAGCTGGAAACCCTGAGTTCCTAAGTGTGCACTTTTGTCTTAGGCAAAACTGGGCAAAGTCACACTTATGTCTCACTAGAGCATTTCAGGAGAGCCAAGAGTTTGCATTCACTTGGAGAAAAGGTGTGTAAGTATTGTTAGAGCATATGGCTCATAATTCTTTTCACTGCCGTATTTCCATCCCCAGAACTCTGCAGTAACTATATAACAAATCTCAATGTGAGCTCATGGAAGAGGGAAAGATGATTTTAGGCAAAACAAAACAGGATTTGCACATGCTTTCACACCCTCATGTGTTCTTCATCCTGTTCCATCCATGGATTACAATTTATTTTTTCCCTCCTAGTCTGGGTGTTTGATGCCTCTAAGCCTGTTCTTTTCTACCTCTCATCACTTCTTTAGGGCTTTGGTCTATAGTCTGCCCTCTGTTCCACTCCATTTGCAGTTTAGGGGGTCCTGATAAGATGCACATCGATGTGCTGGCATCTTGGTGCCCCAGGTGTCATCTGCACCTGCCATTCTCACTGCACTTCTACTGGTCCTTTGGGTGCTTCCACATCTAGATAATCACTTCCATTCAGAATGGGCTTAATATTTTTATTAAAAATATTACAGTATTACGAGTATTACAACATATTTTACCTGTCCACAGCAGACTCACAGGAGTGCAGATGAGTGCTGAAGAGCAGGGATCACTGAGGAGTGATCCTTTTCTCCTACCACCAATTTGAGGGTCACTTAGATGCGTGGTCTGTGGAAACAATGGATAGGGAAGAGGGAACACAGAAAACCTACTCCAATCATTCCCAGCTACCTCCTTCTCCATCCTGCTTCTTTCTGATGCTGCCCCTCTCAATCAGGCTTTCAAATTGTTTCCTCTGAGAAGCTGTACAGAGGTTTACTGCTTTGATTTTTAACTGATTTATTGGCTGGCTGCTCATTTCTCAAATCCCTTGGGAGAACAGCAGGGACAAAACCAGTCAAAAGCTGACTGGTGGGATAGCTGCCCAGCCAGCATAGCTGGCTTAGGTTGTTGTGACTATGCTTGAGGGCTTACCTTTGCTTTAACACAGCCAGAGCTCCTCAGTACACCTCAGTGTAAGAGAACCAGCGAGCAAAAACAGAGCCCAGACTGATTGATGCATTGTTTTATCTGGAGTGTTTGTTCAACTTAAACACTAGAAATTAAGCTTATTTGAAATTATTTTATTGCAAAATAAAACTGCAGCTGCTTGAAAAAATAAAACCCAAAGAAGTCACCTGAAAAAAGATAATGTCATATTCCTTTTGCAGTAGGTTTTATGGAAACTTTCACCCTCCTCAAGTTACAGTGACTCCATGTGGCTTATTCTACAATATAGATTTTAATATTTGTGCTAAAATTTATTCCAGCTGTTGCTAATAATAGAGATATGAATAATATTATTACAGAGAGTCTTGACTAGACTTGGTGCAGATTTATTAATTTGTAATTTTTCCATCCTAAACGCAAATATTAAAAAATAGATGAAAAGAAAGAAAGGTAATTGCAACCACTGGCTTCTACTTCACCATGATGAAATTGAGCTTGCCCGGTAATCAGAGAATAAATGTAGATATTTCCTGATTTTATCCAACAGTCTGATTTTATCAGACCTTTTGCAGTGAATGCAATTCAATCAAATGTAGGGATGCCAGAAGACCTTTTGTATAAATCAGTTACTTTTAGGGGAGAACTGCTGCTGCATTCCGGCTCAGAGATTCACAGAAAACAAAACCAACTGAATCTGAGTAGGGAACAGACTCGGGGTCTTGAACCTCAGTTTTTATTTTGACACGTGAACTTTCAAGAGACAATTGCACAGAGGAACCTACAGCCAACTCTGAAGACTGAGTATAGGGTCAAATTAACTGTTTCAGTACAGCCCAAGTTGAACATGCCTCCTTTATCTCACCAAAATCAGATTCATCTTCCAAATCCGATGTCTCCCTACAGGAGCAGTATGTATCCCAACCACTAAATATTGATCAGAGTTCCTTACCCTGCATTTGACCTCAGCAGCTCAGCATCCAGCTTTACAGCCACAGGACAATATACATGTGTCCTTGCACAGCCTGGTGGGAAGCATACAGTGTCTGAGTTATTAATGTCCATTTCTCAGGAAAACTATCCTTTTAAGACAACTTCTCTCTAGCAGGATTTTCTTTAAACAGCCTTACACACATTCTGCTTGTACTTGGAAACAATGTTCCAGGAAGAGTGAAAATGTCATCCAGGGCTATGCAATGTAAGTGAAAAAAAAAGTTGGGTCATTTAAGAATCCCTCATTAGCTTATCCAGAAATGGGCCTATCTTGGGCTGGGTTTTCCCTTTTTAATTTTTGTGGTTCTGAGCCATTAACTGATTTCCATGAAATGCATAAAAATTCAGCTTAAACTGTCTTGTAGTTAATCAGCAATAAATAGATGACTGTTACAAGTGATAACTCTTATGACTCAAGCCCTATTGCCTGCACTTTTCCCTTGCTCTGCTGCAATAAAAAAGATCTGTCAGGCAATGGCAAGGCTGAGGACCTTCTTTGGCTTTGGGAAATGTCTGCAACGCTTCCAGCAGAGGAAAAATGCAGATCTGTGCTCAGTAAGGAGAGAAAAATGCTTTTGCTCCTCCACTCCCCATTTCATCGTGGTGTTCTGAACACCCAAATCATGCACGCAAAAATGGAAAGTACTGATCTCCTCAGCTGATGAGTGAACCTGCTGGAGTGGGCAATCTCATCTGCCTATGCCAGAGTCTTTCTCCTCTCAGTAGATGAAGAATCCAATTATTCTCATTACTGGGACTTGTCCCACCTTTGTATTGTCCCTGACCTTTAAACTGAGATCACATAACCCAAGTCCCTCTACCATTTGCTGGTAGAGTGTCAAATCACAGATGTTCATCTACTGCGGGCATTCAAAGACTCTGTACGATCCTGCCCATAGACTAAGGCTTAACTCAGGTCTCTGCAAAGGCAGAAAATGCATTTGTTGTATGAGCTGAAAAAGAGATTCCCTCTAATCCAGTAACAACTATGGCAAGCTTTTTCTGAGCTTGAAATCTCTCATTTTGCACAAGCATATGAAGCAGGTGACAAATGGATGTGAAAATGGGTCACAGAGGATTCTCTGTTACTTGCCATCTGTGTCAGGGGTGGGAAATGAGCATCCATGAGAACCCACCAAGCAGTGCTTACCATGTGATATCTTCTTGTTGATATCACTTTGTAAATACTGAGGGGTTGGAATTTTCAGGGCTAATATTTAGCACAGTCTCTGACTGCCATAGTGAGAAGGCTTATTAGGGGGTTGTGGGCTGAACTTGAAATACTATATCCTCTTTGAAAAGGAGAGGTCATCCTGAGGATATTGGATTTCTTTGTCTCTGAAGGATCAGAGAACCAAGGCACTGTTTTCTTCTCCTGCTTGTTCTGGCTCTTGGCCACAGCTGAAAGCAAAAACATAGGAACTTTCACTGGGATTTAGGAAGAATTCACCAAGGAGAACCTTTCTGTCACCTGCATAGACTTAGAAGCAATTGGTAACAAGGAAAAAGGATCATAATTAGGATTTTCCCAGCAAATCTCAGTACAGCCTTTCACCGTTGCAGTGCTCCCAGTAACTCCAAAGTGCAAATCCTACTTAACTGAACAGAAGTATGCCTGCACTGAACTCCTTGGGGGGGTTCAGGCCCACATGGATTGCTCTCTGTCTCTCAAAAGCTCTTCCAGAACAAGGGGCACACTGGATTTCAGATGCCAAACTCGGTTCATTTTTAACCACACGAACATAATCTGTATCTGCTGAAGATTCTGTGTATGGCAGAGACAGTTTCATCCTGGGGCAACGGAAATGAATTGCAGTAACTGACTACAAGCAGAAATCAATTGGACCAGTTACCAAATGACTTAGTTAAAATGTAAAATTATTTGTTCAGGCAGCAAGAAACTATTTACATGTGCTACTTTTGAAATTTACCTCTAGCTATGACCATATGGTAATTTAACTTTTAAATTGTATTTACTGCATTCTTATACTTTAATCAGTCAATGCAAAGCTAAACTCTTCAGAACTCCGCATTTAAGCTTGAAACTCAAAACATTTGCAGTTTCTCTCTGCCTTTGAGCAGTTGCAATTGTCAGATAATAGCAGATCAATCAGTGCTCAACCCTTTGAAGTGTATCTGCTCAATTGTGTCTCCTGCCTTGCATAGGCTGCCGTATGTTTTACTCCAAGTGGAGGCTAAACTTTCCTGCTTTAGAAGTAACGAGTTCTGCTCAATTAGCAGAGCAAGGATTTTTTTGAGCATCGCACGTAATTAGTTTCAAGGTCTCTAGTTTTTACAGCCATTTGTTAATCTTTTTTATATAGCTGGCACAAAACTTGTGATTCAAATACAAGGAAGCAGGCAGATAGCTGGAGTACTTCAACTACACACAATTCCAGAACTCAGCTTGGCTTTTCTGAGAAGCAATTTGGCTTCACATTTCAAAAGCGATGACAAGGCTACTTTAGGTAGAGAAAGAACCAAAGCTTGCAGAAGAAGGAGACACTTCTTATTAGATAACATATTTTTGGAAGTGGCAAAGCGACTTTGTATCAAATCATCCCATCGCTGTGTTCTCTTCTTTTTCTTGCTCTCTCTTTCCTCTCCCTCTGTGTCTATGCCTGCATATATATGTACAGATCTGACACCCAGAATACAGCAGTGTTCAGTATTTCTTCTTCTGCTCTCTGAATTCTTTTTGCTGTTAGTTTCTTTATAGGTGGACAGGACTTCTAGCAACAGACAACATCTTGAATTCAATCTGTGACGGTGACTGCTGCATGACAAGGTAATGTTTCACTTCGTGGAGAAAGTAGAAGATGGTGTGTTTGTATTTCAGCGGGTCTTGCTGTGAAGAACGTGAGGTGCTCCTCAGTGGCTGGCTGGAGCATTACTTTGTCTCTTTCAGATGTTTGCTTGAGTGAAGAAAGAACTGGTCTGTCTTGGAGAAGTGAGAATAGATTTTCTTGTCATATAAGGACTTGGCAAATCAGTGTTAACTACACGTTATGCATAACATTTCAATAAGCACATAAGAAAACAGTTTAAAAATAAAGAGGGTTTTTCTTCATTGCAAAGTCTTGGTCTCTGTGCCAGATGAAAGCCAATGGCTAGTGTAGGTGCCCTCCTAAAGAGTGTGAAGGGAAGGAGTCCTGAGTGGGTCAGGACTGCCATCTCTCTCTTTTCGGTGTAAATCAAGGATGGTGGATTATGGAAGAGAGCAGGATATTTTAGATCTGTATGAAAAACAACATTATTTATTCCATAGAGTGTGCCTGTAGTATTATGTGATGTTAGATGGCTGTGTATGATACTGTCAGAAGATATTGACAGGAAATTCCTTGATGGGAAAATCATTTTCTATCACCTCTTCATCATTTGCTGTTTTAGAACTCTCCGTTTTTCGTGAGTTTTTTGTAAAGAACTAGTTAAGCTCAAGGAGTGGACAGCAGGACTTGAGACACAGTCCTGGATAACAAATGGAGAGACCTGTCCCTGTGCCAAGCTGCCTGATGGCAGCCCTGGGCTCTGTTTTGTGGCAGAAGCAGGCTGCCCCCAACCTGTGATGATGGAGAAGGACAGAAGGCTGCAAGACATTGATGAGAAAGGCTGTGTGGATTCTGATCCATGGAGCTGAAGGATCAGAGGTACGGGGGGCTTGTTGGGAGGAACAGCCTGATGAGGCCCAGCTGGGCTAGGGGATTGCGGATTTTGTTCAGCCAAGTAACTTAGAATTTCAAATATTACCTGCAGTCTACTGCAAAGCAATTTCAGCCTTTAAATCTTACACATTGTTTTTGCTTTCATCAATGTTACAGTCCATTCCTCTCCACCACCAGCCCCCCAAACACTATTTTAATTTATGTCAGCAAAAAGTCCTGATTCCACCTCTTAGGCACATGTGCAATAGTGAGGTTGTTTCCAGAGCTGCTGGGTCCTCGTGGGCTCTGGTACTTGAGTGCCTCTGGATACCAGGCTGTTTCTCTTCCTGTGCCCATGCACTGACTTTGGAGTCTAGCCTTGCATGCCTAGGCTTTCAACTTTGGTGAAAATGAAGACCAACACACTATCACAAGTGGTCTCCCACTGCTGATGAAAGCCTCATGCAGCCAAGTGCCTACATGCTTAAAGGGAAAGTTTGGAATAATGGCTCTGATTGTGGTGGAGTTTCCTGCTGTCCCGGATATAAACACACTGTCCTAGTCAGAGTTAACTGTTATTTTTAGCTATAACAAGAGTGCATCTGAAAAGCCTGTTCTGTTGCACTTGGAAAATACCAGATCACTCGAAGTGCCAAATACGCTGGGGGAAAAAGCATTCCTGGAGTGGGCTTGCCCCGGACAGCCTGCATGAACTTTCCAAGGCTTCCGCTCCCCTCTTTTTCCCACATGAGAACAGGCACGCTCACACGCACACACAGGGAGCAGCTTGGCTGCTGGTGAGCCCTGCTCAGAGTATCTTTTCTGAAGAACAAATTCAAAGTACGTCCAGTACGTTCATTCACCTCGCTGAAACAAAGCCTCTTTGACAAGCGGTGTTATTGCTTTGTTTGGTTATAAGCAGAAGGTTTTCCTTAAAGGGTAAAACCCCATTGATAGAGTCCTTGTTTTTCTGTTTTTTGAAAAATCTATAACTATGGCACTTTTCATATATGGGTGAATAGATGATCTGACCATGGCCCTTCCTTAAATTATTGAGGCTTACCACTAACACAAGAAAGGTCATCTGTGGGAGGGTATGGACACACTGCAGCTCTCAAATGATTTTGGAATAAAGACAGGAAATGGACCAGAGTAGAAAAACAAGTTCTGTGGCACCAAAACGCCTTTCCCTCCAGCAGGAGACAGTTGGGAACTGTTTGGCACAGCCGACGCTGCAGCGTGGAGGACGTGGGCCAGCACTGATGCCGTGGAGCAGCGTGGATGCGGTGCAGCAGCATCGATACTGGATCAGCATGTACGCTGTGGGTGCTGTGGAGCAGCGTGGGTGCCGTGGAGCCGGCTGGCATGGTCCCGCTGCCCAGGTGAGCACGGTCCACAGGGCAGCTGTGGAGGGGGCGGCCCGTGGGGGCCGGCGGAAGCGCTGGCACCAGGCGGCAGGACAGCCCTGCACCCGTCTCCTGGTAGAGCAGGGGCAGCGGCGACCCGATCGCCGCAGCGGGACTGCGCTCCCCGCGCCGCAGCGCTCCGGCCCGCGGCCGGCACGGCCTCGCGTGGGTGCTGCCGTGCCGAGGCGCGTCCCTGTCCCCGGTGTGCAGCGGGGCCCCCGCGGGCAGAGCCCACCCCGCCCACGGGCTGAGGAGGTGGCGGCGGCGGTGTGACAGCACGGCAA
>WEKY01016428.1:0-49304 GCA_013390045.1 Picathartes gymnocephalus | reverse complement strand
GTTCGTGCACGACGACGTCTGGGCCATCGTGAACAACCCCGACGTGCGGGCGGCCGCCCCCGTGTCCGCCGCCTTCGCCAACGACTTCTGGGGCAAGCGCATGGCCGAGAACACCAGCCACAAGTCCTACCGGCCCCTCTGCGTCCTCACCTTCAAGTGAGTGTCCGGCGGGGCGGGCGGGCGGCTGCCCCTCCGCACGGACCCTCTCCCGGCTCCGTGCCCGGGCGGAGGGGGCCGGCCAGCCTTGGGTGGGGGTCGGGGGGAGCCCAGCGGCCCCGGTCCCGCACCCTCGGCTTCGTGATTCAGCATTTCTGCCCGGAGCTGTGCGGGACGGGGTGCCAGCGGGGTCTCAGCCGCCGGCGCGGTCCCGCGGGCCGGCCCGGGGCAAGTTTGCTGGAGAAGGGAAGCGATGAAGCGCCGCTCCGGTGGAGTCCGCTGCTCTCCCGGCAAGTGCCCCGCTTTCCCGGCCGTTTGGGAGCAGGTGGCGCCTCTTCCCCGGGATGCCGGAGGGATTAAATGGAAAACGGAGCATTTCGGAAAGCGCTTTTGATTGGGGAAGGTGCTGACATGAATTTTCCGTGAGTTCCTTCTGTGCTTTATCTCGAGTACCTTTTCGCCGCAGTTGAGTGATCGTGCCAGAAACTTCCCGCGTCGTGTTTTGAAACAGACCCGTAGTCATCCCTACCTTTGTTCTTAGCGCTAAGTGGAGGGGTCAGCGCCGCGGGTACCGCGCCGTTCCGTGCATCCCTCCTGGCAGCTGCCAGCCTCCCGTGTCAGCCACGGAGCTGCAGACTCCCTGCTTCAGATGTTCCTTCCGCGCGTACCGGGCAGAGTTGCTGAGGAGGAGTTTCGGTTTTGCAGGAATAAAGAAGTTGAGCAGTAACAAAGTGACAGGTACCTTCGCTAATCCTAGAAAGAAAACCCTTGCTGGCCTCTTTCCCCGAGAAGAATTTGTGGCAAATCAGCTCAGTTACAATCCATGCAGTTTGTCATTCTTTCTATTAGCTTGTTCTCTGTTTAATTTATTCTGATGAGACATTAACGATGGTGAATATTTAGCGCGTTTCAGCATTTAGAAATGATACATGGGTTTGCAGAGAGCTGTGCTGAAGAGCTGCTGGTGTGTCTGAGTGATGTCTGGCGCTCGGTGATCGGTAGATGCTCATTGCAAACTGGCAGGCATTGGGAATAAAGGGTATGGACACTGGCAAGTCTGCCAGGGGGATGTGTTACCGGTTCCCGGTTCACTCTGCTGATTGAGTTACTCATTAGCACAGCGGATATATAAATAGAACTTCACAAATTGGTGGAATTTGAGTGTTTCTGTGAAGCAAGAGCAGTTTTGAGAAATGGGACATCCCTCTGGCACTCCCACGGGATGCTTGCTGCTCTTTGGTTGTAAAGGTGGACTTGGAGCTAAGAGCAATCAGTATTGTCTGTCTAGGGAAGCAGGGCTGGATGGGCATAGGCTGGTATATCCCTGATAATGGAAAACTGAATAGCACAGACCTTTGTAAACCAGATTTTTTAGAACAGGTTTTGTACCTTCTCCTTGAAGGGGGTCTCAGCACATTTCTCAAAGGAACGATGGGGGAATGGGTAGTTACAGGCAGAACTGGGTTTGTGCACAGAGTGCCTTCTCCATCGTGTGTCAGGCCAAACTGTTGTAGTTTGGGCATCCGTGTAATTAATCCATCCCTCCAGCAATACATCTGGGGGTAATTGGAGAGGGCGGGGAACGTGTGTGCATCACCACTGACCTGACTACATGCAATGTTAGCGCTGGAGTGCTGGACTTGGCCTCCGAGATCAGGTTGCAGGCTGGAGATTGTGATGCTAATAAGCAAAAGAAACTTCCACTTTAATAATAAAATGGAAACTAAATGTTTTTGTTCCCATTTGTATGTATTTGAACTGGTTTTGCCTTTGCTATTTAAAGGGGTGTGTATCAAAAAAGGATGAAATGCTGTCTCTGCCTAGTCCTTTTTGGAAGGGAAGTGAGACTAATTTTGTGAACCAAGATTTAATCCTCTATGCTTATAATAACCATACAGCCAAGACATTGGGTCAAAGGCAGAGTCATTTGTTCTCCACTTGGCATCATATTTGGAATAGGGAAGGAATCGTTTATCTTCCCTGGCTGCAGAGGGAGATTATTTCCACTGCGTCCCAATTAGCCTTCCAGCCTTCCAGTTTCCACATTCTTCCCATTTCATTTCTACCAGTGGGGTGTCAAAGGAAGATGCCGAGAACTGGGTGGAGTGAATCCTCCAAAGCCAGTGCTTCCAAAGAAGCCTCGGGCAGCTTTTGCCAAGCAGCACTGAACCTGTGGCTGAGCCGTGCTCTGCCTGCCTGAGCCATCCGCCCCTGCCTTGCCCAGCAGGAGGTTGTTGCTTGCTCTCTGTCTTCCTGCAGAAGGAAAAAAGGATTTAGCCTGATTCTAGTAAAAACCTCAGCAGAAACTTATATGTAACAGAATGGAAATGAGCGTTGCTAATACTTTTGTTAGAATTTACTCCTCCCACTTAGGATACTCAGAAAACTGTGTGCTGTGTGCAGGAAGGAGGGAAGAGAGGACCAAAGTATTCTGGCATCTTTACTGTTTTTAGATTTGCGTGTTTTATTTAATTTATCTTCTTATTGTGCTAATTTGGTCAAATTCAAGGCATTTTAATAGCAGCATGAGTCTTTCTATCAGCCTAGTGGCTCTGCTTCTCTTGCATGAAACTTTCATCTGTAAAGGCTTGTTTAAGATCTTGCTGTATTAAGATTAAAGAATCTGGGAGATCTCCAAACTGCACATACAGAACAGATGTGAAGGGTGGGCTGAAATTTCTATCTACTGTTTTCATCAATCTACAGAAGCTTTGTCTTATTCTCTTTTCTGCCTTTTGTGGCTGTGAAAGTAAGATGTAGGACTCAAGATGCCCTGTGGACTTTTCATTAGGCTGAGCATATCCTCACATATAAGCTACATATTCCTGAAATGATCTCAATTAGAAAAATTTATCACCCATCTGTCAGAAAAATCTGAAGTAGACATTGCTGAAATTGTGGAACAGTAGTTCAGTGTCCCTGATGAATTGGAAATCGTAAGTGACAGTCCTCAGTCCAGTAGACTAATGCTCTGGAGCCAAACAGTGAAAAGACCTCAAGTATTTGACATTATTCACACTGGATCTGACAGTATGAATGATCAGAGGAAGAGTGGCCCATGTTACTGGAACCATTAAGCAAAGCTTGAAATATTCACAGAATTGCTGCCCTGTTTTGTGTGGTTTAACATCAGAAGGGGAAAAAAAGCCTCCATATGGACTGTTGAATTAAATAATGTTTGCTTTGAACTTCTCTTACCTTTTCTCTTGACATCTATAAAATAAAGGAAAGTTGAATGAGTTGGTTCAGAAGCATTTCTATTACACATGGGTAACTGTTAGGTGACAGGTCTAGCACAACTCATCTGTACAGGAGTTGGTAGGCAGTGGTTTTGCTTAGCCTTTCAAAAGAACTTACTTGATGCTGTCTTTTCCAGCTGCTGTCACTTAGAGATGTTTACCTGCAGGTGTTTTCTTCTCTAAGAAGTGATTCAATATACTTCTTTCTAAAGAAGGCAACTTTTTGGACTCAGAAAATACTATTTTTTGGTGTCTTCCTTATCAAATGTTAAGATGAAAGGTAGAAAAAAAAAGGGGAAAAAGAACTGCCAGTTCTGTAATTCACTCAGGATTTTATATTTAAACTGTGTGCTTTCTGTCTTACACCTTGCCTCCACTAACAGAAGTTAACGGAATCATTTATTCCCTCAGTAGCACTTAAGTTACTCCTGGTTTCCAGTGGTTTTGCAGAAATGTTTCTCAGCTGCTGAAGCAGAAGGCGCAATCCTCAATGCTGTCTCCCTCCCTCTTTCTGTTTCTGTCTGCCAAATCCCCATTTAGATAGATTCTCCAACCCAGAAACAAACAGGTGATGAAGATTTGGTGTAATCAGCAGCACAGTGAAGGTGCACAGTGGTAGAAAATGGTGAGAATGAAACCTTTCAAATCCCCTTTGTGCCAAGATTTAAAGACTTTCAATCAGCTGTGAGCCTCCTGGTTTGCAGGTGGCTGAGACGTGGAGGCCCTGTGTGCTCAGCCTCATTCATGGTGCCAAGGCAGATGCTGATGCGGGATGTGCCTCACCAGGGACAAAGGGAAAAGGTGACAGGTCTAGGATATGTGGCCGTGACAAAGACTTGGGAGGATGGCATGGCAGGGAAACACAGCAGATACTGGTTTTCCTTGAAGGAGGTGGGAGTGACTGTTCACTGGGAATGTGCTTGGCTCTGTGGGAAGGGTGCAAGAGTGTCCACTCCAGCTGCTGCTGGGTGGCTCTGGTGGCTTAGGAGAAAAGGAGCTGGGGCAGATAAGCTGCAAAAGGGAATGAAGCTCTCCCACCAGAAGAGATGTAGACACACAATTTGTGCAGGGAGCCATCCTACTAGTACTCTAGCTGGAAAAAAAATGGGGGAAAAGATAAATTAAAAAGTCTGGGCTGTGCTCAGGTGCTGACTGTAGAATGGTTAACTTTCCAGGTCTGCCCACCAAGGCTGCTAGCCAGTGATGACTTGGGTATGTACCTGCCTGGGAAGTAAACAGGGTCCTTCAGCAGTGGCTCAGTATTCTGGGTTGGCATTGAGAGCCTCATGTGAGGCTCCAGTGGCTTTGGATCAAAGCCTTAAGTGAATGTGAACTTGGGTTAGATGTAAATACATAGCCAAAGAGGGAACTGATTCTATAACTCACTGTCAGCCTTCTGATCTATCTAGTTGTTTACAGCTGCTCCTTCTGTTTTTTCAGCTGTATCAGTGGCATAAGTTTCAAGGACAGGGAGCTTAAGAGAACCAAAACAACCTGGGGAAGGAAAAAAGACCTTACATTTTCTTTGTTATTGATTTAATGCTATATTACAGCTTGACATTGCAGGGTAATATAGTGGAGCTATAATGTGTCAGGTTAAATACACAGTGCACAAGTATTTTCTTCACTCTGTACATCACAACATTTAAGATTGTGACAGTATTTCTCTTGTACAGCTAGTCTACTATTTCTACCCATGCTGTGGCAGTCACTCTCCACATTGCAACTGTGATACCTGCCATGAAATTGATGTAGTACTGGTGTAGCCACACTGGATGAGGTGGACTTCGTGAAGAAAAGCAGATGCTTTTTTAAGACTGGTTGTATTATAGCTGGAATATACAGACATGTCTCTAAGCACATAAGCTTTTCTTCTGACCCAGAGCAGAATACCTTGCTGCCACCTTAGGTTTCTTCTAAAGCTTGATGCCTGAAAGCTTAGGGTTTTTTTTCCCCAGTTCCAGGTGCACAAGAAGTGCACCTCACAAATGTAATTTTTGTAGCAGGTGTCTGATGTTTATGGTTGTAAGTTTGGGCTGTGTTTCTCTGGGGTTGCTGGCACTCCCTGAAAGGAGGCTAGGACTCCCGTGGAGGGTCAGGGAAAGCTCCCTGCCCAGGGATGGGGGTCCATGCTGTCATGCTGCTTGCAGCCAAGCCCAGAGGTGAGGATTTGCCCAATAGGAGAGGTGTGTACAAAGCATGTAGGATTCTGCCTTCACATTTTCTCAGTCCTTAATCAAATTTGCCTGTCTCTTGAATTAAAAACCTTTTATGAGGGAAGGAGTTCTCTAACTCTCCTGAATGACTTGGCTGAGGTGAATGCAGTCACGCTTATCTTTGCTGCTCGCTTCAGTGGTGTCTTGTCTCTATTTAACACCTACCAATTCCTGCAGATTCTCTCTCATCGGGCATTCTGTTGCTCTTGCACCAATGTCACCCTTAATTTTCTTTGGCCATCTTTTACCTAAAAGGCTCAGCTTTCAACCAGACTTCTTACCCACAGAAGCATCCTTGTCAATATTCTTTAGAGTTCATGAAAATAAAGTACTTTGGCTGCTGCTGGCTAGCTAAAGGCATTTCTCTGCATTTCCTTGCTCAGTTTCTGACTGCTTTCCTGGGCTTTCTCTTTATTTATGTCTCATAGATTTAAAGAAAGAAAGGGGGAAAAAAAAAGGGTGTACTCTTTTCACTCACTATACCTTTTTATTCTTTTTTCTTTGCTTCTTTATAAGTTAGAATGGCATTTCCTTCATGGTCTTCAGCTTATTTCAAACTTACTTCAAATTTGGTGAAGAACTGCTACATCCAGTTTGAAATACTGTCTTTAGAACTAATAACTTTATACTAGATGATTTCTGTTACTATGGCTTTCTCTTCTTGATGAGTGACTGTCCTAGCTTGTTTTTTGATCATGTCTCATCCCCTTCTCTCTCCACACTCTGATGGATGGCTGCTGAAGAGTTTCATGAGATGTTGGTTTCCTCAGCTCTTGCTGAGATATTACTTAAGAATAAATTTTAAGACAAGCTGCATTTTGTTCGCTATCTAGATAAAATGACACCTGGTTTGACAGTTTGTTGCTTGCCATCATCTGGATTTTTTTCTTTTCTAGTTTTCCAAGCCTGCTTGTGGAGGCAAACCTAAAGCTTTGTGAATGGCGCTCTTGTTATTCGTAACACAGGAATGATCATCAAACCACACTTCCTAGGGTTTCACTAGAAAATTCTGCCATGGCATATTTGTCACTTTCAAGGTGCTGCTTCTTCGCAGTCTAATTGTGATTTCTGTTTTCTTTTCCTACCCCTGCTGCTTTGAATGCTTGCACTTAACTAGTGCTCTTGTAAGCGATGACTTCTGTGCTCTGAGGGAATTGCCGTAGCTTGGGATTGATATGGCCTCTGTCTTCTCACCCATCACCATTATAGCAAATCAAGGAACAAACCATTTAAGCCTTATTGTCCATTTAATTCTTAGGGCATTGTACTGTACTGTGGAAAGATTATCAGCACAAATCAGCACGAAGTGCTGTTGCACTCTTTGGTGGAAACTGTCCATTGCACGAATACCGCTGCAAAGGGGCTTATTTTCTCTTTACTGCTACAGGTTTTTCATTAATCTTTGAGCTGTTTCCACATACAGCTTTAACCATTATTGCCACTGATGTAGCTGCGCCTCTTTTGGAGTGCAAATGCTCATTTTCCTGGCACACAGTACATGCATCTGTGGAGTTTATAAGGAGATTCCACCAAGCACTGAAAGTGGTATTATTTGCATAAAGTTTGCCATATTTAACACACAATTTGAACAGGAAAAGATCATCATAGGAAACTTAATCTATCCTTATATATTAGATTAATTTATATAAATCTGCATGTGAACCTTCCTTATAAAAACTGGGGGTTTTATGAGGTGTGGGATGCTCTGAGACTTTCCTTTAAGTGTTACTTGCTATAACAAATTGCCATGATTATCTTGTGCATTTCTATTTCATAACATATTGTATTTCGTTGTTAGTCTTTTGAAAATAATAAAACAGATTAAACTAAACAAGAGCTGCCCAGGGATAATAACAAAGTCTATAAAAAGAGAAACTCTCCAATTATGGTTTACAATATTACTAAATCATAGGAGGCCTTAAAAAGTTGAATGAGTCTTCATGTGTACAAGTGGATGAAAAGCACTATATTAGAGCCTGGCGGGGGGAGGAGTGCTGGTGATTATATACTGTAACTGGCTGTGTATGGAATTTGTGAGCCTGTGCTCTTGCAGCATACACCCCTCTGGTTCTGAGTCTGTGAGGATGAAGCCACTGAGTCCCACTCTTATTTCCAGGCCCTTTCTGAGGGGAATTGCTTACCCAGGATTGATGTGTCCCTGTCTGATAACTTCTCTAGAGGGCAAGTGGTTATCTGAGGGTGCTGATAGAGGTTACTTTTAAGAGATAGAGTGATTTGCTTTCTTCTGGAGAGCTGTTGTACAGGCTCTACTCAGTGACCCTTCAACAGCTGGTGCCTGTGGAATTCTTTCTTTCTGAGAGTGAAGCTATGTAATTCCTTTGCCGAGAGTGGATGGTGGAGGAATGGGAGAAAAACTGCTGTAGGTGGCAAAGCAAGCTATACTACTCCACTGTTCCTGGAAAACATACATCAGCCTTAACAAAATCAAGGGATTTCTTATTTTGGTGTACCTCCTGCATGGACATGTAATTTGGGCAGTGCTCTGCATTGGATGTGACATGCTGAGCTACACATGCTGCAACACTTGGGCACAAAAACAGCGTTGAGTCTTGGCTTGAGTATGTGTTTCAGTGCAGCCTCTGTGCCCTGATGGCACTCGTGATCAATGCTGAGATTTCTGTAATCAGATTTTATTTTTGTGGTGGCTGGGGTGATGCTGGTCAGCTCTATTAGAAGATACCTTCAATGTCACCTAGTACTAAGAGACTGCACTTTGGTGTATGTGCTCTTCTCCTCCTTTCCCTGCGTCTTCTGAGGGCCTTTGCATTTGAACTGTCATTTGTCATTTTGCAGGAGGTTTAGCAGAATCTTTGCTTCCAGGGTTCTTCCAGCAGAGATGCTAAAGCAATAAAAACTCTTCTTCAGGTGTTTCATGGGTGGTTCCTCTGAGGAAAGACCTCCATGTCTGAAATGGTTGTATCTCCTCTTTCAAGTGTCTCTAATCCTAGGAGTGTTGTCACTTGCTGTGTTCAGCCCCAAATCTTTAGGATGCTGTTTGCAAACATGTCTCTGTTTTGAGGAGCAGCCTGTTTATACAGCCTGGCCAGCCCAAAGCATCTCCTCTCCTCACTGTGTGCTCTACTGAGGCCATAACACATATTTTACAAGTTGTGTTTTAGCTCCGACAGATTTTATAATATTCTTGCAGAAATGGCTAAGGTCTTCCAGCTCACGTGATACAATTTCCCCCATTTGTGGGGCAGTATAAGTATGGAAATACAAGGACAGCACCACCCTCACCTCCCTCCAGTGGAGTACAGTTTTTGCTTGCCAAAACTTCTGTTTATGAACATTATGTTGGAGAATGACCACTTCTTCCTTAATTTTGAGATTCATATCTCTGGTTTACTTCCTTTGTTTGTTGAACCGCCTACTGTGTATAATTGCTGCGTACTGCTGCCAGTAAACAAGATTGACTCTCTCTGTTAGGGTATTAAAGATTAAGAGGGGAGAAGTAATTTTTTATTTACCCATCCCCTTCTTGGCTCACTTGCCCAGAAGTTCCTCCGCAGTTCCTCTGTGGTGGAGCAAATTTGGCGTTCCATAGTAGGCTGCCTTTTTTCCCCCATGGGTGTGTGAGCTGGGGAGCTTTGCAAAGTTCTTGTGACTTGGATTAGAGCTATTTGAAGACCCAGATTTGCTCACCCGTTTGACATACAATAAATCTAACCACTGCTAATGTTTCAACATCATTCTGCTTGGATTGTTTCAGGATGAAAGAATGTTTCCTTCATTGCCATGTGGCCTAATTTCTTATGACAAAGAGCTTTAGCAGCAAAAAGCACTGGTGTGAATATAGCACCTGCACGCACTCATGTTTAGTGTTTGTGGACCACCAAAGATGGTATTTAAAACATACTTGCAGTCTGATTTTGCTGTTTAATGGAAGAGTTAACTAAATAATGTGATATTATGTTTGTGTTTTGTTTTGCTGTTTTTTATTTATTTAAAGCACACACGGGGAAACAGCCAAGCTTTGAGGCTGATGCTTTTAAAGAGCTGTTTTCAGTAATTTACATCAGGTAACTCACAGCTTACAAGCCTCATTGACTTGATGTTCACCCTAAGAAGGGGTGTGAAGGGCACACCCCACCTTTGGGATAGGGGGCCTGATGAGAGTAGGAAGGTCCCTTGCCTATAAGGTTTTGCCTCTCCTGCCAGCAGACCTGTTTTGCAGGATGCGAAGTGATCAGATATGATCCATGGAGACTAATGATAGATTTTTCAAGAGTACTGTCACATGTCATGGGTTTAGTGATTGGTTCTCACAGCTTGGCCAACTAAATGAGAATCTCTCCCATTTAGGTGCATGAGTTCATGTCACCTGGTATCCTGAGCACTTGTCCTCACCTGCCTGCTTCTACTTTCTCCAGAAATCAGGTGTGCCAGATCACACTTTGGCATTTGAGGGGGAGCAGTGGACTGTGCTCCAGCTGATTTACAGCCAGGAATGGTTCATTTGTATGACGAATGTGTCCTGCAGAGCGTCCCTGTCATTATGCACATGTGCAGGTGTCTTGGAGTGAGCTGTGGCTCCTTTAGGGCAGGGTGGCCCTCTGCTGCCCCTTGCTCCTCTCCGCGTGCTGAAAACAAGATTCAGACCTGGGGGTTCCCACTGCTGCAGCGTATTTGCAGCTGAAACTCTGGCTGGATGTCTGTTACTGCCATTCGTTGTGGTTTGTCATTCAGTGCTGGTAGAAATAAGGGAAAGTGATGGATGTTGCTGCCCTGAAGTGGCTTGCAGGAGAAATGGGATAAAAAAGGAAAAACTTCCAACTCTTCATGTATTCTTGAATCACACAGACTGATGTCTTGTCAAAATATAACTGCATCAACCCATACTTCAGAGGGAAAGGTCAAGTCCTGCCAAAATCTCACTTTTTCGCAGACTCTCTGGGTTTCATCTGTTGCCTCCACAACCACTCCAGTGGGAGCACAGCAGGAATGCACAAGTAAGACTCTTGGTCTGGTAAAGTTAGATTGGCCCAGAGAATTCAACCCAGTAGAGCTAGCGCTTCCTTGCTTATGAATAAGAAACGTAGGGAGTTATTTATAAAAAAAAAAAAAAAAGTTGTCTGGCTCTCACAGTCCTCTTCACACCTCCTCTGTCTCACGAAAAAATGAAGGTGGTTTTTTATAGTACCAACAGCTCAGTGGCCTTGCTGTTGCATCATGCATGTCATGGGAGACCTGGAGTCTCTTAGTAACAACAGGAAGGATTATTTACCCTATAGCATATTTACAGCTACATGTAAAATATTTGGATTGAGTCTTCTTTTCACTGGTTATCTTGTCATTTGTTTAAAAAAATATCCTTCAACATTAGTTAAAGGACATTTTTCCAGATGCCTTGTTCATATATGGAGTCTTCCCTAGATAGACACCATGTGTATGTGTGTATACTTGTGTAAGTATATATGTATATATATATTTGTCTAAATGTACAGATGTTGTTAATACTAAAGAGAATTATCTTCAACTGCATTTAAGGCAAAGCTTGTCAGCAGCTGTTAAGCAAGCTGGCTGTAAAAAACAGTGACCAGAAAAATGTGTTAATACATGCTGTCAAACAAATGTCATAACAGCTTGTTACATTTTTTTTTTTATGATCGACACAGATAATGAACCCTAATTGTCTCACTGAGTCTAGGGTGATGTTAGCTAACTTATCTTTGCCATCAATAATAAAAATAAAAAAATGATGTCCTTATAAAAATGATGCAAACTATTAGACAAGCTTCTTTATGCCAGTAAAGCATTTAAATAAAGGCTTAACCTTCAGTGTGTGACACTATTTTGAAAGTAAAATGGGAATAAATGCCCCTGTTATACCAAGCAGATGCTCCAGCGCCTTACCAAGTCCTTGTCTTGGCTATTCCTGGGCAAAAGCATCTATTCTAGAGCAGAAAATAACTACCCATATTGTAAAGCTGCCACGAGGCCAACAGAACCACAGAGGGTGCCAACAGGGAAATAGGACAAGTGCCACGATGTTGGCCAGGGTGATTTGCTGCTAAGGAAGCACAGGCGTGATCTCACTGCAGTAAACTGTGCTGGGAGGGCACAGGACTCTCCCATCTCTGTCAAGAAGATTGCCAAACACAACCACATAATATAAAAATTAGGGAAATGGTTTCTCTCTGATCAGATAAACCGGAAGTTTAGAGCAATTTTCAGTAGTTAGTCTAATAGCACCAACATTAGATGGCTGCAGATGGGGCAAAAGGCATAATTTAGAGTATTTGAAAGATGTCTTGCTATTACAAGACCTCTCAAATCTAGTAATGGTTTTGTTTTGTTTCCTTACAGGTTAAACATATTGCTGGCTGGCATGAACCCCTTCTATTTCCATGCAGTGAATGTAATTTTACACTGTCTGGTGACTCTTGTGCTGATGTATACTTGTGACAAAGCTGTATTTAAGGACTGTCGACTTGCTTTTGTCACAGCGCTCTTCTTTGCTGTGCATCCCATTCACACCGAGGCTGTAAGTATATGCCACCAAAGCCAAAAATAAATTCATTCTTCAAAGTTTTAATATTTTTTAAGGAAACCTCTGAGTCATACAGAATGTGGTACTTGTGATTTTTTGCTATGGGGGAGCAAAGGTGAGAATGTATGCTATTTAAAATAATTTGTAGGAGTCATTAAGAAGAAAGTGTATTCACACTTGCAGTCTTTGTGTTCTGGCACTGAATTCTAAATGATGGTCCTAATCAGCCATGCTGGGAATAAATGGACAGTTGTGAGTTTTCTGAAACCAAAGGCTGTGCTTTCCTGCTGGGATATTGTTGCATGTCTTCAGTCATCTCCTATAGCCTTCAATTTTAGGGAGAAAAAGTGAAGGGAGCATTAGTGTGTATTCTGGAGGAGCTCTCTCTGACAGAGGTGGTGTGACCCATGGATTAATTTATATTTATTTCCATTAAAAGCTAGGAGAATCATCTTCAGGAAAAAGAAGTTGTTAGCGAACACCAGCATAAGTTTACATTACAACAGCTCATATTGGGCATCTTTCTGTTCATGATAAGGAAATGTTTAAAGATAGTTATTCCAAAACTGCAGTCTGTCAGCTCGAGGAGACACTTCTGTCGCTAAAAAGAGTCTTGCTGTCTTTGAGAAGGCAAGGCAATGTCCAGCTCTCCACACTGTAAAAAAGAAATGCACTCCTTAGGTGAGATCCCACTGACATCACGCTGCTCTCATTGCAAGCCTTTGTAAATGAGGGAGGGAAACAGCTCCTGTGGCTGAGAACTTTTGAGGAGAGATTACCTTAATAACAAAAAGCCACAAGCTTTGGAGTTACTCCCTGTGCTGTGTTGTGTGAACTAATCAGCTAGGCTCCTTTTCATAATACAGCTTTATATTTTATGGGAGGTTTTAGAAGAGTTGCTCTTGGAATTTATTTTTGTCTGGGTCAGAACTTTAAAAGGTTAAAATAAATGCCAGAGCTCTGAATATAACTTAATTATGTAATCTCAAAAGGGGCAAAATTTCGAAGGGCCTTTTATTTGCTTTATGGGTGATTTTTAGATCTTTATGAAATAGGATATTGAACTAACTGTAAAAAAGAGTGTTTGTCCATTCTTCTACAGTATTCCCTTTTTTATAAAAAGATTTTTTAATTAATGTGTAGAAAAAACTCTCGCAAACTCAGATTGTTCAGAAGGAATAAATTCTATAACGCTATCACTTTTTGGTGATAAAGTTCACTCAGATATTATTTATATAATAAATCTTTTTCTTAACAAATTTCAGTGCTGGGAGTTGGATGCATTTCTCATCTAAGCCTTATTATACAAAATTATACCAGATCCTTTAAATTGGCATTTTCTGTGTAACTTTATTAAAATTTTATTAAGTAAAGAATGACTTTACTGTTGGCTCACTCATTTGTTTTGCCAAGCAAGAAATGCAGCAGACAAAACAGCATATCCTACACTATCCAAGTAACTTTTTGCAACGCTGAGGGAGGATAACACTGAAAGATCAAAACCTTAAAATAGGAGCAGTGAGCATGGATTGCTGAGGCGGTTGCTGACTGCTTTTACATTTTTCGATGTGTTCTTACACCTGTGTGTCTCCTTTCCTTTCAGGTAACAGGTATAGTAGGCAGAGCAGATGTCCTTGCCTGTCTACTCTTTCTGTTGGCTTTTCTCTCCTATAATAGGTACGTGATAAAAGTATGAGATTCTCTAGTCTGGGAGTGGGGGCAAAGTCAAACCTGTCAGTGTTTGATGGTTGTTGGCAGAGGTACTTCCAACAGCACTACTGTGTGGAAGTGTCCTGGTCCCTGCTTTCAGCTGTGGTGATGCTTATGAGAACAAAGAAACATAAAACCAAAAGTCAGCAGTGACAATCCCTCTTCCACGGACATTACAGCTGACCATACACCAGAGGAGGACTTGTAAAACTTACGAAGAAATGTTCTCAATGGAAGGCAAACTGTCTGTATGTAGAGTGAAGAACAGACAGGCACACGCATGCTGTGACTGTGAGACTCTGGAACACACCTGGTCTGGGAGAGTTAAGGAGTGTGTCTAGACCATTAGTCATCCTTTTCAGATGAAAACTTGGCACTGCTTGCTGCTCTGTGTTCTAAAACTGTAACTGAACAAGTATAGCTACAGAAATAGCTTACTTGGATGGGGTTTCTGCACCTTTTGCATTATTTGCAGTTAGAAATAACATTGTTTGCATTCAGAAATAGCACCATGTCATCACAGCCACAGGGAAAAACTCCTTCTATCCCTCTGGGGCTGTCTGCTACAAACCCACAACACTGTTTTCTTCAGAAGGTTTCAAAGGTGTGAAACTGGTAGTGACCCCGCAGGAATCTGCCTGTTTGATTTCAGTTCTTTCTTACCTTCTCCCCTGTGATAGAGGCTTGCTGCCCAGTCTGTTAATGATTAGGACACATCTCTCACTCCAGGGAGTGTGGGTGGGATGAAGGAATTTTTCCTTGCCTAGTACCTTTTGTCCCATAAGGAGAATTAAGCATATGTGTTCCGCATGACAGAAAGCAGGTGTTTTTCTGCCCTCTCTGTACTCACTCTGCCTTCTTCTGTTTCAAATCTTCTTTATTTTTTCTGCTTGTCCTTTTTTCCCCTCCTGTGCACCAAGAATTTGAGCAGCTCCCCATAGTTGTGTCTTCCCTTCCTGTCCTGTGTCTAAGCCTTTCCTCATTTTACATTGTTCATGTCTTGACATGTTCATGTCAGCCGTCTTAAGGCATTAAGGAAAAGTGTCTCAGTGTCTGTGTGACTGTAGTAAACATGAAAATAACAAGAGAAGTTAAGATATTTCATGTCAATTCTGTTTTTCAGGAGTGTGGATCAGCTTTATGTTGGGGAACATTTCCCTCCCACTGCCTCCCCATTCTTTCTGCTGCTTAGTTTATTCCTTGGGACGTGTGCAATGCTGGTGAAAGAAACTGGAGTCACTGTGTTTGGTGTGTGCTTGGTTTATGACTTCTTTTCCCTCTCCTACAATGGACTCAAATTGTAAGTAACTTGTTATGCTCACAGTGCTTTTCAAGTGTTTTCACCTGGGAATCTAAAATATGTATTATTATGATATACAACACTGGAGGAGATGGACTTGCCCTGCTGAATTAGATGGTTTACATTTGACAAATTTGGAGGGGCCCACGGTTTCATTCTGTGGTTTTGGGTTTGGTTTTGTGTTTTGATTTTTTTTNTTTTTTTTTTTTTTTGCTACTCTCTTGCTGCGTGATAACTTTTGTTGGGTAAATAGACCAGATGTGAAGAACTGATCCCTAAAATGCTCAGTTTGCCCTGGCAAGACTAACATTTATTCTTAGTGTGGGAGTTCTGACTGAAGCATCAACATCTTAAAGTTTCCCTGGCTTAACCCCTTCCATTCACAATGTCTGCTTGATTATTCAGTCACAATGCCATGAGTTTAGAAATATTTTGTGATGTTTAGTGGTGAAAGCAGGTTTGACATTTTTTCTCTCCTTTCAGAATGGAAAGAGGGAAAATACCCGTCCAATTCTGGTTGGAATAATTAGCCATTCTCAGCAGTCACTGGAGAAAAATTAAATACTTTGAAGTTTGCACCCCTCACCCACTCAGTGTCACAAATAACCATGCTATTTTCCATCTCCATTCAAAGTCAGAGGTCTTGTTTTATTAAAAGCTGTTTTTTATCTGTTTCTCTCCCAAAACATCCCTGGTGCAGAATGTAAGAGCTCACTGCTACTGAGGATGGGAGCTCACTCCTTGTATCATTTCTGGTGCTGCCCCCACCAGCTCTGGAACCTGTCACCCCCTGCATGAGCTTGTGTATCTGAGTTATAAAAAGGACACTGAATTTATGTTTCTGCAGTGAGTTAAATGAACAGAGCTGGCACAAGGCGAGAGCAGCAACTGCAGGGAGGAGAAGGAGGACTCTCAGGAGCATCAGGGCTTCCCTCCCTTTGTGGCCCCTTCCCTAGGCCCTAAAGGGGATGGGCCACGTTTCGGACCTGCCCTCTGGCAGCATTAGCAATCAGCGGGCAGGTACAATGGATCGGCAGGGGATTCCTCCTCTTTTCACTGGATAAGTCACTCTTAATGGTCTGACTGGTGGGCAAGTAGCCAGGGAGATTTCTGGGGACTGACAGCCAGCTTGCTTGTCAACACTTGTATTTACACCCTGACAGGCGTGTTTCAGGAGCTGCCTGGCTAAAGGGAACACAACTGTTAATTAACTGGAGGAAAATCTGTGCCTTCTTCCTCCCTCCTTTCCTCAGTCTCCCCTTCCCATAGGCCCACATTCCAGGGGCCTCAAAAAGCTATTTTTTTGTTTTAGTCGCGGCCAGTTGCCCTAATGTGGCACTATTTAGCTCATAGGAATGAAGCTTTCTAGTCCAGATGTGCTGTATTTTCATATCTGCTCTGGTTGCACATATTGTGCGTTTATCTCTCTGTGATGCTCAAGATTTTATGACTGCATTTAAGGGGCAGCAGAAAACAAACAGCCTTCTGTGTGCTGCTGAAAACTTACCTGCTCCTTCTTCCAACCTGTGCAGATTTGTTTTCTGTTTAAAAGAGGTGGGACACCATTTGTTTTCTGGAACAAAAAATTAAGAATGACACCACAGTGCTTCCCATCTTAACAGAGGTCCAGAGAACAGCTTGATCCAGGAGTGCTCATCTTCTGTTGCTGTCAAGTCCCTTCCTCTAGATCTAGTTAGGAACTAATAAATACTGTCTTCTCAGCACACAAAAGACTTGGTTTTGGAATAAGTAAGTGTTGTCGTAGTTTGGTACCAAGTTGGCGCCGATTTCATAGTGTTCAACCTTTCGATAAGTTAAAGTGCGAAAACCAAAAATCCTGAAATCCTTTTCTTTCCCCTTTTCCTCCCATTTCTCAGGAGCAACGGGGCCGTTCCGCAGCGGCCCGCCCGGCCGGCCGTGGCCTCCCCGTGCGGCTGGGCCCTGCCGGGCCGGGAGGACGGCAAGCAGCAGCGCTGTGCTCACCGGGGCCCCTGGAGCTCCTGCCCGCCGGCACCGCCCGCACAGCGGCCCAGCGCCGGCCTGGCCCTGCCCAGCAGGGCCGTCTGGGCCATTCGCAGGTACTGCTGCCTTCTGCTGCTCCGGGACAGTGCGTTTTCCAGCTACCTTAACACGTCGACTCGTTCAGTTTGTTTCAGCTGGTTTTTATCCTGAAATTGCTGTGATTTTTCTTGTGCTACTGGAGAGGGAAGAGGGTGGAAGGAGAGTTAAGGGAAAGAAGAGGGAAAAAGTATTATCTTTGATCCTTGTATTTGTCTCTGTTTTCTCGTTTGGATAGTATCATAGAATTGTTCAGGTTGGGAAATACCTGTAAGATTATCAAGTCCAACCATTCCCCCCAGCACTGCCAAGCCCACCACTAAACCATGTGCCTAAGTGCCACATCTACAAATCTTTGAAATACCTTCAGTGATGGTGACTCCACTGCTTCCCTGGGGCAGTCTGTTGTTGACAACCCTTTCATTGAAGAAAATGTTCCTAGTATCCAATTTAAAACTTCCCTGGCACATCTTGAGTCCATTTCCTCTTGTCCTGTTGCTTGCTACTTGGGAGAGACTGATGCCCACAACAGGGGGCAGGAGGTTATCAATATAAAAAAACATCTCCTGTCTTGTACCATCATCTTGTTCCTTGTTTCTTTTACTCCTGTTTCTTCCTCTCTTCCTACTGCTCCTTTCCCCTCCCCTTTGCTTTGTACTTTTTCCAGACACCCTCCCTCTGCCCCCGCTTTTGGGAACATCCCTTTCTTATACAAGGGGAAGGCCTGTCATTTTCCAGCCTCTTCAGGAGAGGCTGCAGAAGCTGTGCTGGAGAGCCCATTCACGTGGGATGGCTTCGGAGTGAGCTCCTCCAAGCTGCCAGTTGGCATTTGCTTTTTGGCAGCTGCCTCTTCAAGTGTTGTGAAGGATTTCTGCACATGGCAAATCAAGCCCTGCATGTACATAGCTGCTTTCTGTTTGAAAAGGGGCTCTCATGGTGGTGTAAGCTGCTCAGCTGCTGTCTTCTCAAGTGACTGACTGTGTACAGCACACTTGCAACAACTTGCTGTGTGAGGGTTAGCTGTAGGATGCCCAAAGTGGAGCTGGCTACGTCCCAGTGGCTGAGAGGCAAGCGTGCCTGTGAGAGTTGTGCTGTTGACATATTATATGGTATGAAGCAGGAAGAACTCAAGACAATTTCTCTGTTAAAATATATTTTGTATATATATATATAAAAGTAAGTCCTTGCCATAGAAGAAAAAAGAAGGAACAAATGAAGTTGCTGTCAAACCCAAGATTAATTGTAAAATTTTTCCTTGTAAATCACATTGTTTAACTTGTGTAGGTCTTCTTGCGTGGCAAAAGGGAGGGGGGAAAAAGTGCTAAATATTTCAGATGCTCCAAAACTGGCGGACAGATTTGGCACAGTGAAATAGCTTCAGGTACCTTATTTAGTGCACCAGATTACTAATTAGAATAAAGTAGTAGTGCACTGATCTGTACTTTTAAGTACTTGTAATGTGATCAAGTAGGTCTCTATTTAATAATAATTTATTACCCATCTTCTTACTAGAGCTAACTGAAAAATGCAGGAAGATGTAAAGGAGGGAATTGGTCTAATTAGCAGTAACTGGAGCTAGTTATGTAAATTCTTGGTGCAGAGATATTTTTGTTCTTTATTGTCACTTTTTCTTATCTTTAGCTATCCAGAGAATATGTGGGTTGCAGTCCCAGTTGCCTTTAGGAGTAAGGAGTGAGTTAGTCTGGAGAAAATTGTAGGTTTTATCACCACAATTTATTGCAATTTTGGGGAATATTGGCATATGCTACTGAAATGAGGTAACTAGAATCTCTTGGGGGTTTGATCCATCTCCCTGAGTTTTAAAACCTGAAAGAGGCTTGTGAGTGTATGTACCTTTCCCTATGATATAAATGAGGAAGGACAGACAGGAATTTTTCATGTCAGGCTTGAATGTCTGTTTGGGTAAGGCCTCAGTGCTTTTACTGTGGTGGTACACTGTACATATATGTGTCCTGTTGAAAATCAGTATCAATGGTAATTGTAACTCATTCTCTTTTTCATGATTTGTTGGAGCCACTGAAAACTGGAATCTATTTTTTCACCTTTTTTTCCATTTTAAATTTGTTTTGGTTATGACATGTCCTATGTGCCTCACGCTCTGTGTTGCTAAATGTGGTCCAGCTCATGACAACCTTCAAACCACCTAATCACTCTGATGGTTTTGAGCTGTATAATTGAGCTGGGGACTGCATTCTAAGCTTCTTGAAAAACAAGACTCCAAAATAACTTGCATGCTTTTGAGATTGCAATCTCTGTTTCTCTTTGGTGTCCTAGAAGCTCATTTTTATTGTTTCTGCTGGTGGTGAGACTCTTCCCTTGGAGTGGACAATAAACTGGAATGAATGCTGCTATTTTCATGTATATGAACTGTTGCATGAGGGTGGTGGGTTTTTGTTTGTTTGTTTGTTTTTTGTTGTTTTGTTTTTTGTTTGTTTGTTTGTGGGTTTTTTGTGGGTTATTTTTATTTATGTATCTTAATTTTTTTGGCCCATTTACAGAAGAAACAAGTGTACCTGGAGCTGTGCCCAACAGCAGTATCACTTTAAATCTATGTTGTATGTGTAAAGGAGAGTGTGGGAGCTCACTACTCATTAGCATTGTGGGAACCAGGCCCAAAACCCCATTGATCCAAAATCCAATGAAATCCTAAAGGCTATAGAAGGGATAAATGTGATCTGATGACTAAACTGGCAGTGCTGTTGTTTCCTCTTACAGTAGCAAGGGAAAGAAGAGGGAAATGCTCTGCAGAATGTGGAGCATTCCAGGGATGTCTGTGCTGGCCCTAAGTTTGATAGACTATGAAAAATATGTTGAGGTCATAACATATCTTCCCTGAGTCCCTGTGCAGTGTGCGTGGTCAGGGTTTGAGCTGAAACAGATGCTGTCCTTCAGCATGAAGGAAGAGCAGAGGGAGAGGTGGAGGGAAAGCACTGGCACACACAGTGTGGGACTATGTAGCAATTGCTTGGCTTTTCCTCACTGGCTGCTTCTATTTCCAATCCTTGTGTAGCAGTGATTTTAAATTTTTTTTTTTTTCTTTTTTTATCTGATATGATAGTATGTCATGTTTCTGCTTAAACAGTAAATTACTGTTCAAAAAGCGGAAGTCTCAGCTGAATTTCTATTCCTCCCCTGGCCACACAGTGCAATGCTACGTCCTAGATTTATAACTGATATAGACAGAATACTGTGACCAGTTTCCTCAGATGTGGGCTTTCATGTGTGCAAACTTCACCTTTTCTTGAGTTTGTTAGAGGGTAATTGATAGGAAAGTGTGGGTATGAAACAGCCCAGGTTATAAAAGTGCGAGGAAGACACTTTCTGTTAGATGTGGTACAGCTTTCTTAAATTTTGATAAGTTGTTCTTAGTTGTACTTACACACCCTGGAGGTCAGTGGTGGTTGTGTTCCTATGCAAAGCCCAGCAGAAAAAAGCAATGTGTGCCTCTGAGAAAAGCCGTAAGGTAATAATTATTTATATTGTATGTTTGCCCCTGACCAAAATAAGGCAAAAGTAAAACCTGGATACTTGTCTCTGGCCTGAAAGTTCCTTGCTGTGATACAGCAAAATAGCAAGGCAGTGTTAAAGGGCTTTGCAAACACCACAGCTAAAGTTGGTGGAGAAATTCCAGACAGTTTGAGATTCAGTCTGTGGTGAAAAAGGTCTGGGAGCCTAGCAGTCAAAATGCTTTTCTCCTCTAGGAAAGCAAAATGAGTAATCTGGAGCATTAAGCAATAGAGCCAGCCTAGGCTTTTCCCTTCTTCTCTCACTGGTGATGCCCTCATGGTTGTGAGAGTTTGCAAATAAAGGATCAAGTCTGTGATGCTCTGAGCAAAGGTTGGTGTTGGATTGCCTCTGTGTGAAAGCAGAGAAGAGGAAGTGATGCATTGTCACTGGCTATAGGCTGATTTCTTATTTTTTTTTCCTTAATTGATATTTAAAATTGAATTGAGAATAGAACAACAGAATGCAAGTTGGCTTCAAGAGGCAAGTAGGGCCCTGAGTCCCCCAGCCCAGGGAGGGACAGTGTGTGCAGAAGGATGGCAGATTAGGTAAGTGTCATTGCTATCCTGGGATCCGTGGGATGCTGCTTCTATGGTGTTGCAAGTTTTTTTTAATTCTAGCAGGTTTGCTAAGGCTCT
This sequence comes from Picathartes gymnocephalus, assembly GCA_013390045.1. NCBI lineage: Eukaryota > Metazoa > Chordata > Aves > Passeriformes > Picathartidae > Picathartes > Picathartes gymnocephalus. The sequence continues at coordinate 27,948 of WEKY01016428.1, read as the reverse complement.
GCCATTCTTGCTATTTAGTAAGCTTAAGTTATGAATGAAGTTTGGCTACCTCTAGGGAGGTGGATTGCAGAGGTGGATTTGGCCTGTGGTTTATTCTTCTCTGAACTCAGTTCTTAAGACAGTTTTTCCACTGTGTATCTGAGCAATAGCTCTCCCTACTGCTGTGTCTGTACAGTCTGTGTAGGAAATGTTGAGTGAATCTTTCTGAAGTCCATGAATTCCCCTGCAGTCAGTGACAATATTTATTGTCATGCACAGATGGTACCTTAGGCCACCAGAAGGCTCTGCTAAAGTCTAGAAACATGTGAGATGTGGGTGCCCCCATGCTTACAGCCTTGGATTCAGCCAAGGATTTACATGTTCTGGCTTGCAACTGTCTTCCAGAGAACCCTTGTGTAATCTTGGGAAAAAATTACATCTCTCTGTTCCCATGGCATGTGCTGGAAGATGAGGCACAATAACGCATGCTGCTTTTCCACCTCCATTTGTGTGATGTGCTGGTTGTTTTCAGATTTCTGCTCCCCCCTAAAAAAGAAACAAAGCCATAGATTCTGTCTTAGGTGTGTCGTGCCATTATGTGTCTTAATTTTTGAAGTCTCCAAGTGCTGTTTCACTACAAGTAACTGAGCTCATTGCTTGTAGACTCAAGTTTAGTTAAGAACAGCACTGCTTTGGTATGGTGATGACTAAGGTTGCATGCATGCAGAAAAAGACTTGTTTAGACCTCATTGTGCTGCAAAATTATGCACTCATCAGGTAAGAAAGACCTGATTTGATTTTGGCCTCGTTGTGTGTTTATATTGTGGCAGTCTTTAATTACACTATCACATAACTTTTTCTTTTTTGCACAATCCCTGTTCAATTCGTTGCCCAGAATGGATGGTGCTCACTTAATGAGTAACTGTTCAGTATTTTGTTTTTTCCTGGTCCAGAGCATTGCCCCATGCCCTATTTACTTCATGTTATTCAAGTCCTGCTCTGAGACAGATTTACAACTTCTCAATAATCCCTCTGTGTATAGAATACCAGGTGCTGGTATTTCCTTGCAGTTTGTTACTTTGGTCTGTAATCTTCTAAAGTATTTTCGGCATAGTTTCTGGATGTGTAACTTCCTTACTTATCAGAACAAGCAAAGTGAATAGCCTGAAATTTTGTAGTGGGGAACCACATGGATGTTAAGAGTCAGATTCCCCTTTGTATTTACTTCATGGACATTTGCTGGTTGAGCAAGCAGGCTAACTGGTGGCAGCAGTAGATTGTGCTCTATAGGAGTCAGTACTGAGAGATGAGGGACCTTTTCTTTTAGATATTTGCAGGCAGAGGAGGCACAATGACACGACGTTCCCTTCTAGACTCGGAGAGGAATGAACCCAGCCTGGCATGTGCAGCTTTTTCTGGCAGCCCTTTCCTTCCTCTCTCCCCAGTTTGTTGTCCCGCCTCATTTGCTGCAGCCTGTCCTCATCTCTTTTCTTGTTTGCTTTTCCTTAGTCATTTAGTTGCTTCCAGTCTTTGCTCCTCTGGCTTTGCCTTTTGGATCTTTCTGCTTTCCTCAAGAGTTGCTGTGCTAGTCTCACTCCCAAGGTCCCTTCTGTGCTCCTGTCCCCTAAGTTCTTGCCCAGCCAATTCAAGGGCCCTGATCTGTGTCCTTGTACTGCCTGTTGCATCCCCCATGTGCTCCCTGCTCCTCCCATCTCTCCAGTTCAATCTTCTGCCATGGGAGCTTTGCCCAGCATGGGAACAAAGTCCCTCTGGATTCTTTCAGCTGTCAGCACTCACTGTCTTTGCTTATCTCCTCCTCCCCTCTGCATGGGTTTCTGCTCCCTGGGCTGCAAACCCCAGTTTCTTTTTTACCTCATTTCTCCATCCTTGTGGCTTCAGCTCTCTTCTACCCTATAGCTAACTTGGGAGTTTTCTCTCTGCTTGCTACCTGGGTTCAAGGAGGAGGGAGTGTGGAGGGCCAGGCAGAAGCCAGAAGCCTGCTCTGCTCTGGTGCTTGGGGTGGCGTGGAGCCACAGCTGATCTCACTCTTGGCTTCCTTGTGGCTGGAAAAGTAGGCACTTGTGCATGCACTTGTTTGAATAGAAGAGGGTTGGTTTTAAATTTGACACGCTTTGTTGGATCTGCGTTTCAGCCACTGTTCTGGATAGCACTTTTCTTGCAGTACAGAAAAACACCTCTCTCCCTCCTTTTAAATACTTCCTAGAAGGAAGTGGAAAGTAAATAATTTGTCCTGGACTATTTATATGTGACAGTACCAAGAGACTGTTTATTTCAGTAAGCAGCAAATAAACTGAAGTAGTTTGCCTTCATGTACATTGAATGTCAGAAAAAAGGGACAAGATTGAGTCTGATGTTATTTTTCTTAGCTGATGATGACTTAACATGTTGTAGCTTTTTTTTTAAAGGACTCTTCATACTTTAATTTAGTTCATTTTTGTGGAAAAAATTTTCCACAAAATCCATTTTTGTGGAAACTGTGCCTGGGAAAAAGAATGGTGCTGCACAAAACAGAATCAGGAGGAAAAGTTAATGACTGGTTTTGGTGGTTTTGGGTTTCATTTTTCCCCGTCTTCTGAAAGATGCTGATTGGTTATTCATTCGTGTGCAGAGGGAGAGGGTTTTTTTCCTCTCATTAATGGGAGTTGCATTTAAACCCTGCAGTTGCAGTCAGTTCATTGTACGTCAGCCTTTTCTGTTCCCTGTGTTGCTAATTGGAAATCCCCAGTTTGTAGGTGCAGCCTGTGTGTCCCAGAGCTGACTCACAGGAGTCTCTCTTCATTCCCTTTACTTCACAGGACTGCCTTTCTATTCACAGTTCATGGCAGTCTCATTAAACCAGTGTTTGAAACAGCAGCATGCCCGTGTTCATTGGCTTTCTCTGAAAGCCCTGTAAACCAGTGTCAAAGAATTAACAGCGGCTGAGAAACAAGAACAAACCCTAATGGCTTGCCAGGTCATTTTCCTTGCAGTAAATCTGGGTTACTTTAGCACAGAACAGTATTTCAGTCACCCAGGAAATAATAAAAGAAACAAATCCAACCACAACACCTGAGGATGGATGATACCCAGATTATTGCAGGTATTTCCCGGGATAGCAAACCTAATTGAACAATTTCTCTCTCACGCTTTGATTTCCAGGCACGTTTTTTGACATATTCGTGGAAACTCTTAGGCTGTTCTCAGGAGTGAAGGACTCAGCTGTAACTACCTACCTCATTAATGACTGATGCTTTCCAAGCTGGTCCATGTCTCCTCTGTGAACCTGGTAATCACAGCATGTATTAAGGGAAGGACAGCAGACCTGGCTTTAAGTGTTCACAGGCTGATACAAGCAATCATTTGCTTGAAAACCACAAGGACACCAATCTCATCAAATTCGACTTTAGGTAGATGGTTTCGATTGTGTGATAAGCATTACTTTGATTTTTTAATATGAAGTAGCTGTTGAGATTTAATATTTGGTTTAAAAAGTCTAAAAAAAAAAATCTTGCTAGCATGTGTAATGCTTGTCCCACCCTCCCTGTATGCTTTCCAAGATGAAGATTCTTCCCTGACTAGAAACTTAATCTTCAACTTAATCTAAAGTAGAATATTAAATCCTCTTTCACATTTCTAATGCAGTTATCCCAATATTCTTTTCCAACGAGTGCATTAGAAACCTTAATCTTCTACTTGGCTTGGAAATGCTGGAACACACTTTTCTCTCTTGATCTTTGAAATGCAGATTTTTTGTTTCTATTCTTTTAAGCAATTTCCAGAATGTGAATATCCAGGAAACTGCAGTGCAGAAGGGACTCTTGTAAATGCATTCCACATTCCCAGACATCTGTGCTAAAAATCAAATATTGGCCAAAGTAAGCTGTGAAAGGCAAGGTTTGTGCTTGGACTGTTGGAATGTTGCTGTTGAGTGTTTGCTTTCCAGGTCTGACAGGTCTCGCAGCATCTGGTGACACCCTGCCTTGCCTTATGAATGCTCATTGCCTACCACAACTGATCATGGGGTGGTTTAAATGATAATCTTCCACTGGAATATGCCATGGTGCTTGTTTTGATTTTTTTTATCCTCCTTTTTAAAAGTTAGGTTTGGTTGTCTTAAGGCAGTATCATTCTTTTGCCGTGTGGATAACGCAGTTGTTCCCTCTGTTTAAAGCTTTGGTTGGCAGCATGTTTGCTGTAGATCCTCTGCTCAGGCTGGATGCTGAAGTCTGCTCAAATCTCTCCTTTTGTTGAAATCTCTTGTTTTTGCAAATGAGCTCTAGAGAAAGGAAATATTAAACATAAAATTAGCACTTTGACACTAATTATGGTTGCATTTTGGTTGTGCTAGTATAAAAAGTATGGAATAAAGTACAGTTCCATTTAATCTGTGAAAGATGCCAATAATCCCTTTGGGTGTTCTTCCAAAGAGGAAAATTAACAGAAAAAGCTTGATAAGAAAGTTTTCCACTGATTGTTCAAAATAAAATTCAGGGAAAGAGTAATTATCTGTTAGAGGTGGAAAGGAGATGGAACATTACCTCTATATCCTTCCCATAAAACACAGTTTTATCCCCTATGTGTAACACCACTGTTACACATAGAGTTCCTACAAGACCATGTTAGGAATTTCTGTAGAGACCAAGCTGGTGTAAAATGCTGGCCTTGGGTTCTCTTGGAATATTTTGGCATTAGTTGATTTGATTGCATTTACTGTAATCTCTGCCTAATCTCATGACAGCAGCATGTATCACTGCACCTCCGAGTTATCTGTAAATGTTTGAAGCAGAGATGTTTCTTTTCTTTTCTGGTAGTAAACTCAATTAATTTGTTGTTATTGTTCTCCCTCTTCTCCGCTGTTCTCTCCACTGTTAGTTATGTCATGCATTCATTTCAGCAGATGAATTGCTTACAGTACAAATGTTTTTGGTAGAAGCACCAGGAATTTTCATTTTGGAAAGCTGTCACCTGCTCTGTGGTCTAAATGCCTGCTAATGCTGGTCTTTCTAATCAATCTGTTATGATCAGCATTCCTTTGCTGATCTTGGCTGGCATACGGTGGATTCACTGTCATGACCCTGCCTATGGTCCCAAATGGTATCTCCATCATGGAATTACTCACTATGGAAAATGAAATTCCTTCATTCATTGCCCATACAAGATTTGGAGATGATGGATAGCTTTCCACCCAGAAGGCATTTGTTCATGCATTTGGTCTAGTGCTATGCATTAATATAAATGGAAGAATTTTTGCATGATATTTCTTCAAGGGGGGAAAAAAACCCCAAAAAACAAAGAATTCCTTTTACTTTAAGTTAGGATTTGCCTGTTGAACTCCTATCAGCATATTTAACATAATAGAAGAATATCGTGGGAACACCGTATCAAACCAGCGATCTGTCTAGCTCTGTGTTCTGACTGTGGTCATTACTAGATGGTTACAGAGAAGAGAAGAATGGGAATGGGGCCAGGACAGGGTTGTCTTTCCTTACTGTGGCTGCTGAACCTGTGCCAGGCACTGATTTAGAGTCCATGGATGCTGTATCTAGAGCACTCTGTTTAAGACTCTCCATAGACCTATCCTCTGTGGAGTTGCCTAATTTCCTTTTTAGAACCCTTCCCTCCTCTGACTTTGAGGGCCTCTTGTTGCAATGAGTTCTGTGATTTTAATTACACACCATATAAAGGAATCTTTTTGTTTGCTTGAAACCTGATAATTTCATTGGGAGCCCTTTGACTTTGTGCGATAAGAAGTAGAAAGTAATTTTGCTGGTTCCCTTACCCAGGCCCTTCGTAATTTTATGGTATCTCTATGTATACTCCCTTCCCAGGGTGGAGAGCCCTGTTCTCTTGACTCTCTCCTCAAACAGACACCACTCCATGTGTCTAATGAGCCTTATTACCCTTTCCTGTACCTCTTTGATCTCTATTAGATCCTTTGGGAAATGGGCACAGGAAGGGAAGGTCTCAAAATAACATGCAATACTCCACATGCAGGGTCTTGGATTTTTATTCATTGTGTTATTAATTCTGTTTCTCACAAGCTGTGCTTTGCTTGTCTGTTTTTTTTTTTTTTTTTTTTTTTTTTTTTTTTTTTTTTGTGGTGATTTATGGCATCACTCTTTATTGTTTATTCTTTTGTTTTGACTGGAGTCTGTTTAGGTAATATGTACAGTAAAAATCTGAAGGGAAAAATATGAGTATATTTTATTACTGTGTTATCTATGGTGTGTACTGGCTTTGGCTGCATCTGCCTGGCCTGTTCCCCATTACAAGGGAAAGGCTGGAGCAAGATGCTGAACTAAGCTAAGATGAGCCTGGCTGGTTTTGGGGCCAGAGATGACACCATTGAAGTCTGTAGCTGCTCTATCTGGGTCTCAGTTACCTAGATGTGGGTTTACAATATATCCTTCCCTTCTTAACTGCTATTTGGGGATCAGTAATATCTCAAAGAAGCCTTGGACAAAGTTTGTGGGCTGAGTAGAGGGCAGAATCCTCTCGTGTCTGTGCTCTATCTGTCAAGAGAAGCATTACCTCTCTAAACCAAAGGGCAGAAAGTTTGAGCGTTTGCCCAAATTCACAAACATAAAATCTGACATAAAGCAGAGACTTAATCCAGGATTTCCCAAATCTTAAGTAAATCTACCTCAACAAAAGTCTTCCTCCCAGTAAATCACCATTTCTTTCTTAAAATTTGCTGAAAGGATAGAGCCCCCGATGGTCCTCTGCTCTCCTGGAAGCTGAAAGCTTCAGCATTTGTAGCTTTTGGGTAGGAAGATCTAGACAGTGCAAGCCATGAGAGCTGCTGTCCCAGGACTTTCATGTCACTATTTGTTGCATTATTTACTTTGATCTGATTTGGCCTTTTGACTCCATCAAAAGTGCCTTTCAATGTGAATTAATTAAGAGAACTGTATTTTCTTCTTTCAGTTGCCTTTAAAAGAGAAATGCTTCCAGGTGGCATTAGGGAAGGAGAGAAGTGTTTTTTTTCTCTGCACAAGCCGTGCTTTTGTCATGGACCAAAGGCTTTCTCTGCCTTCCCTTGCACTTTGGGAATCTGGTGTTTCTATGGATTGGAGGTGCTTTTTCCTGGGAGTTTGGAAATGCCAGAACCGAATGAGACCCCCTCAGTGGCCTACCAGCCCAAATGAGCAGCTTTCTCATAATGAAGATGACTTTAATATTGCAGCAGAACACTCAGTTAATTATGAGGTGTGAATAAGGAATATGTTTCACAGTGCCTTGGCAATTTTCTGAGTTCGCTGATCCGTAAACAAGATTATTCCCTAATAGTCCTTCATCTCTGCCATTATTGCACAAGGATATTCAACTTTAAATTAAATTAAAAATTATCATTGCTAAAGTTAGTTGAGCCATGGCTAATCTTTTGAGAATGTTTCCAGGATTAACTATTTTAGATTTGTTCAGTTATTTGGGGAAGAGAGTATTTTTTGTTGTTCTTCCTGTCCCATTTTTATAAAGACCACACTGTAGCAACTCTCTGCTGGGAAATGTGAATTAGACCAGTTTTTCTTTCTTTCTTTTCGAAGTCCTTGACACTTCAGGCAGCTGATGTTTTAGGGGGGAAGTGCTTCTTCAAGGTACATGGTAGTTTTTTTAAAGTTCTTTCAGCTTCTGCTAACCCAAGAGCAAGGGACTAAATTTGATTCATAACTGCCAACTGTCCAGCCCAGCTCTGTGTGTAGCCCTCAGCCAGTTTGTATGGGATGGAAATGACACAGGCTATTGCTGCAGAACTGTCACACAGTTTGTGATCTCTCTGCAGAGCTGCGACTCCTTGAAGTAATTTTTACCATTACTTGAGCGTCACTGCAGATTTTTAAGGTCAAGAGGGACCATTTATGATCATCTAATCTGAACTAGAGCATGGTGCAAGAGAAAAAGCTCCGTGTAAGAATTACTGCAGGAGGCCTGCATTTCTCTGTGAATTGTGTCACACATCTGTCAGCAGCCCTGACTTTAAAGATTTGATGTGATAGAGTATTTGAAATAATCCTTAGGTGGATGATTGCAGCAGTATGCTGTTCTCACCGTTAAAAATGTGCCTATTTCTAGTCTGATCTATCTAATTTCAGCTGCCAAGCACTGCATCTCACGATGTCTTTTTCCAGTAGATTAAACAGGGCTCTCCTTGCTGAAAGTTTGCAGTCTGCGATTGTTGTTTTATTGTTCTTCCAGACAGACAAAAGGCTAAGCTTCCTCTGGGTACATCTACTCAGCAGTTGCTGCTGTGATGCAGTTTATGTATTTGGATTGGAACAAGTCTCAGATTAGATAGCTGAGTCCTGCTAATAATATGTCTGCACTGGCATGGAGATCAGAGTGGGTGAAGCAAGCTTTCTAAGCATTTGCCAATCTTTCTTTGTTTTGTTTTATTTTGTTTTGTTTTGTTTTTTTAAATTTTTTCCTTTGGATGTCATGCTGAAGTGTTTGAAAGCAGTAAAATACAGTGATGTTTCACAGCGCAAAATTGACATATTGTAAAAGCTTTGCTGAGTAAAACCAAGTAGATTAGAGTAAAATTAGCGTGTCTTTGATAATAAATCCCTATGGAGCAAGAACAAGCTCTTCCCATGTGCTATTGTGTTTTTAGCACAACAGTGTTTCAATCTTAATTGGAAAATTAGTCATATGAGGAGGTGCACTTGATCTTGCATCTGCACACACAGATGACATTTGGATGGTGTGCTGCTCCTGATCTTAGGAGCACTGCCACGCATCAGCAAACGCAAGTACTCAAAATCTGGAGTTGACATTTTGTCTGGAAGGGCTGTGAGCGAACACATGGTCTTTGAAATGCTGCACTGAGCCCCTGCTCACAGTGGTAAAGTTGGAGAAAAGGGAGTGGAGAAAATTTGGAATGATTGTCCCTTTTAACACAAGATTGTCCCTCACAATACAGTTCCTAGCAGGTTTTGCATTGAATTTACTTTTAGAAACCAGAAAATATATAGCTCGATACCTTTATTTCACACCCAATATGTTTTATAATCAGGAAGCATAATTTCAGAGAGGAAAAATGCCTTCTGCTGAGTTGCTGGCAGCCTTACCTAGAGTGTGTAGGAAGCTGTCAGGAAAGCAGGGATGTCAGGTGTTGACCTACACAGATGATACTTCATTTGTGAGATTCAGATTAAAGTGCAAAGTAATGTGATTAATTTGGCTTCAGGTTCAGTGTTTAAGAATGCATAAGACAGAACATCTGCATTGTGCCTTTACACCAGCTGAGACTGTGACCCAGCTGTCAGACTACTCTGTGGTTACCATTATCTTTTACGTAACGACTTTTCATATTCTCATATTTGATTTTTTTTAAGCATCTGTCATTACCTTTCCAGAAACCCCTTACAAATTAGAGATGCATCTTACATAACTGAAGAGCAATTATTGTTCCATTACCAAGTAATGAAGTGCACACTTGTATGAAAAGAACGATGACTCAAGATTTGATAAAGTTCAGTAAGATTCTTAAGATAATTTCTGGAAGTGTTTTCTGCCTTCCAAGCTTATATTTTAATAGGTGGCAGATCTTATATCTGGTATCTTGCTTAAAAAATTATTAAGAAAGAAAAAACATATGTGAGAGCTTGAAAAAGGGTGCTTTTTCCATATCAAATTCAAGGCAGATGTTTTGACAAAAGATGTCTCCCTGCCATAGGAGGACACCAGAGTTTGTGATTACTGATGCTGATTTAGTGTGGGGATTCAGTGTGTTCTTGTTCCCCTGGTAATTCTGTCAGGACATGAAGGAAGCTTCAGGGAAGGCAGAACTCCTGGGAATTCAGTATGTCATGGTCATCCCCCAAGTTATGTTTGAAGACAACTTTAGTTTTCATAGAATCATAAGGTTGAAAAGAACCATCACATCATGGAGTCCAACCATTATTAATCCAGTACCATCATGTTCACCACTAAACTGTATCCCCAAAGTGTCTTTTGAACACTTCCAGGGTTGGTGATTCTACCACTTTCCTGGGCAGCGTTTTCCAATGCCTGACTACACTTTCAAAGAAGAAATTTTTCCTAATGTTCAATCTAAACCTTCCCTGGCACAACTTGAGGCATTTCCTGTTGTCTTATCACTTTTTACGTGGGAGAAGAGATGGACCCCCAGCTCAGTACAACCTCGTGTCAGCACTGCAGGGGTTGTTGTGACCCAGGAGCAGGACCCAGCACTTGGACTTGTTGAATCTCACACAGCTGGCCCATTGCTCCAGCCTGGCCAGATCCCTCTGCAGAGCCTTCCTGCCCTCGTACATCAACACTCACTCCTAGCTTGGTGTTGTCTGTAAACTGACAGAGGGAACACTCAATCCCCTCCTCCAGATTGTTGATAAAGGCATTAAACAGAGCTGGCCCTGACACTGAGCCCTGGGAACACCACAAGTGACCAGTCCCCAGCTGGATATAATGCCATTCACCACCACTCTGTGGGCCCAGCCATCAGCCAGATTTTTACCCCATGAGCAGTGCACCTGTCCAAACCATGGGCTGCCAGTTTCTCCCACTGTCTGAGGAGACAGTGTCAAAGGATTTAGCAAAGCCTTTTCAACTGGATAACATTGCAGGGCTCTTGAGCGAGTCCAGATGGTGCTCCCAGGACCTGCTTTTGAAATGTGGGATTCCCAATGCAATCACTCGCAGGGTAATGCTCTCTGCCAGTTAGGAGTTGTCTTCTCTTGGGCACCCCAAACACTGAGGTACTTAAGCGGGAAATTATTTTGAACGTTTAGGTCCTTACGTTTAATGCTTTTTTGAGTAGAGCTTAGTGTGACGACCACGATCTGCTAATCCCTCTAGCAGAGTCCCCCCAGTAAGTGGGACACATAATCATGATGATTACTGGGTCAGTGCAGCAGAACAGCTGGTGTCGATTGCTGTAGTTCTGTTCGCGTTCAGCGCAGATGAAGTTTCCAGATCTCCAGCATCCTCGTGATAAGGCTGCAGGCTTAGGGAATGGGATAGTTAGTAGTGCAGATCTCACCAGCTCGCTAAACCTGCCTCTTGAGATTCTTCTCACCTTCTTAAACTAGGCTCAGTGAATTTTAGGTCATTGATTTTTAAAGGCCTTTCCCAATCTGTTAATGCTAATTTTCTTGGACCACTTCTCTGATGGGACTTGCTGTGGCTTTTACTCTGATCCAGTAAAAGAAAAAAAGCCCCAAACCTAAGGAAACCAACACAATCCAGAAGACAATTTGCAAATGGTCATTTCTGTCAAATGAACATCGGGTGGTAAGGGACTATTTGGCTTATCAGACACAGAACCTCTTATCATGCACAGCCAGTTATGTAATTCCTTTCATAGACTAGCTCAGTGCTGTGTGTGTCCAGTTGGATTGTCTCCAGGGCTCCCCTTGGAAGGCTATTTGTCTGACAAGCTTGCCTGGAAAGCTTTCTTTTCCTTGCCTAAAGGCCTCGATAGCCAATTTTTGCCCACTTAATCCTTGTGGCTTTGCATCTCTTTTATCCTCCTTCCTTTTCCTGCCTGTCTGTTAATGTGTGGGCACACAGAACTAGAGAGACCGTCAAGGTACAAGACTGGGGTTAAAGTCTGAGAATCCAGCAACAACTCCTTATTTCATAAGTGTTTCTGGGGAGGGGACACGGAGGATTGCCATTTCTTGTTACTAAATAACATACTAACCTTCTTCCTGGCTTTGTCTAGGCAGATTTTGTCTCTGGAGAGTGGCTGAGACTCTCCAGAGAAGCTGACTTTGCTTTTGCCAAAGAGAAGTGTGTTTGGAGTGCCTGTTTTCATTTTTATTTATGTCCTTTGGTCAAGTGCCATGAGAATCTCAGCAGTTTCAGAAACTTAAGCTTTTCATTCTGACTTGCAACCATCTTGAGAAAGCACAGAACAAAAAACATCAGCAACTGCAAATGTAAGGGATAAAAAAAACGCCATCAGGATCCCCACCAGGTATGTTTAAGGCCCTTTTATAGGTGAGTAAAGCAGTAGAGAGCCTCCTGCTTCATCTTGGTAACTGGCAAGCAGCAAAAATGAAGTATTTTGTATAGTGGCTCATGCTTATGCTTTATTGTACACTAGTGCAAAACATGTCTAGGTGAGATGAGAACTGAAACATAAAACTGGACCAAAATGTAAATATCAACACTTTCCTCATATTTTAGTGAAGAAACTTGCTGCTTCTTGTTTTCTTACGGACTCCTAGAGACTTTAGTTCTCTTTCCATTAGGCCTTTTGGAGACCCCAGCTCCCTTTTCATGAGTGTGCTGGATAGGTTTCCTTTGCCATGCTGGGGTACTGCTTGCCTGTTAGGTCAGAGTCTGAATGATTGTGAAAATGATTTAGCCTGTAAGCAGAGATAACATAAATCATAGTTTAAGAGAAGGATGGTTGTCTTTCCTTTCCTGGTAGTATACTTCTGCTTCCCAGAGGGTTGTCTTCCTAGAGAGACATCTGGCTTTTTTTCTGTCTTTGCTATGGACTTCTATCCACAGAGTCCCATAGAAAGATTGCCTGTTACTGAACGAGAGTGATTTGTGCCTTTTTGGCTGGACAGCCTGAAAGGGATGCTAAATCTCCAGGGGAAGTGCAATTCTTTTGTCTCTGTCCCCTTTGGAAGATGTACAGACACAGTCATCCCCACGTTTTGCCCAGCCCCATGGCTGACTGACTTCTTCAGCCATGAGGTGAAGCTGGGGTCTTTCCTTGGCTCCAGCTGGCCTCCATGGACACGTGAGACAATACAGCAGCTGCTGCTGGATGGGCTGGAGTTCAGGTTGCTGCAGGGTGAGGGAAGTCCTCCGTGGGCTGGTCTGTTCTGTCCGTCAGCTGCCGAGCATCAGCTTCAGGCGAGTGGCTCTCCAGCTCTGACTGAGGCACTCATCACTCAGCAATGGTACCAACTCCTTTTTTAGCTAAAGGAAAAAATGCCAGAGAGGAAATAACTTGGAGCTGCATATGTTAGTGGTCTGAAGTGTTTCTGGATCAGAGGAGACAAAATAAACTTTCTGTATGAGCTTGGATGTGTGGTGCTCGGCATCCTCACCACGCTCTGGCAGCAGCGTGATATGAAGGCATTTGACACCTTTCAGTATTGGCATCAGGAAGAGACTCAGTCGTCTTAACACCTCCTAGCAGTTGGGTAAGTAATTTCCTGAGAGCAGAGGAAGGAATGTTGTCCTCTCCTCTCCCTGGCAGGCTTTGGGAGGTGAATTCCTTTGTTTTGGAAACAAATTTGATCTGAAAACATTCTTTCCTGTAATAAAAATAGACTCTGTGGTACAGTCTCTCGACCTGATGGGAAGACTGAACACTTCTGTTGCAAGGAGGAGCCTTTGGTGTCAGGCAGTAGATGACTTCATGCACGGATGCCACACTGTCTGCTCTGAGTAACAGCCATGGTGTCAGTTATGTACGGAGGTCTAAAGAGCTGAAAATGTACAAGTGTGAGGGGTTACAGATTTCTTCTTTTCTCTTCTGGTGTTCTGGTTCAGTAAAATGTATTAGATGGAGCTGTTTATGTTAAGACACAGAACCCAAGCAGCTCTGCTTCCTACTTTCACCTGCTTTATTCCTTCTTCCTGCCCACGTGCTGTGCATGCTCTGGGTGGCTCAAATGGATAGAACCTTTGCTTAGGATGTGTGCTGGCGTCCTGAATAGAGAATCACAATGTTCCCTGACCTGCTGCCTTCACGAAAGCATCGTAGTTCTGCTGAACTCAACTTTTCTGGTTGTCTTTTCTGTTTGCAGGAGTACTGAGCAGTCACCAGTCACCAAGAACCTGCTTTTGGTTGTTTTTTTGGGTTTTTTTTAAGGGAAATAAGAATTACAAAAGCAGCAAATTATGCCTGATGTGAACGAGCCCCTTTATTTCCCTTTCTAGCCCTGCCATGGTGGTAAGGATGTATTAAGGGCTTTCCTAACCTTAGTTCACTTTGATGGAATGGTGCTGGTGTATTATGAAGTAATGAGTGTGTAAAATTCGGTAGAAATGAAATTGTCCCTTTAGTTCTACTTTTCTTTTGTCCACAAATTTGTTAAGCAAATGGATGCGTATTTATGGATTGGGTACCATCTTCCCAGAAGACAGTAAGAAATTAATACTCACAGACCATGTTGCAAATGGCATTTAAATAGCTATTGCCTTGTTTTGCCACACTTGAGTGGGAAATCATGCTGCAGAGAGGAATAATGGCTGCGTGATAAATCTCAAAAGAAGTGCAGATGAGGCGTCCTTGTAATGAGAGACGATAATTAGCAACTGCTTTGTTTGGGATGGTGCGGATGGATGTATTTGGATGCAGCGATTGTGTAGGTGTTGTGAGAAAGCAGAGGAGGGCCGGGAGTAAGGAAACCGACTCTTAAATCACCATTTTCAATCTCAGCCAACTTAATATTGCATAATAGGAGCACAGTCTAGCAAAAAGCACTGCCAAGAGATAAAATGCTGGGTTTTACTCTTTCTCCTGCATCTCTGTGCCCTCCCAGCATCCCCTCTGCTGTTCTCTGCAGCACACTTTCTCTGAGATGGTTGGTATGTTGTAAAATCTTTTTGTCCCTCTTTTTTTGGTGGTGAAGTTTTTCTTGCTGTGAGATAGAAGATCCTGCCTTACTCTCTTCTTCTTGCTGTGTGAGTTTTAATTAATGTTTTTGCAAAGCATGTTAAGATCCTTGAATAGCAGTGTGGTTTTGGCAGTGGTTCAGTCTCCTGGAGAAAAGCGTATGCCTAAAAAAATCTGACAGGTTTTTAGGTTTGGAAATAGACAGGTAAAAACTTGGTGGGGTAAAAAAACCTGCTTTTCTTTAACTCATGTAATCTGAAACTTCAGTCTCATAAAAGCATTTTTTTTTTTTTAGTAAATGGAGTCCAGTGTCTTTCTTCCTGAAGGTGGGAGTCATCCCTATTGAAATCATAGGAACAACGTTCATATTGCACTGGTTTATCTTCAAAACAGTATTTCCTTACACAACCTTCCCATTCTCTATTCTCATGATGGAAATTAAAAGGCAACTTTTAAATATGTCAGCTGTTCTCTTAAAAGATGGAGCACATCCTTTTTTTAAGCAGTTAAAGGAACGGAAACCACAAAACCTTCTGGATTGCTTTCAGTCCACAGTAGGGTAAAGATCCTGAGTGTGTCCTATACAAACTATGCCAGATCAGTCTGTCTGGGAAAGCTCTTTTTCCTAGTTTCCATTGTGAATGCTTTGAAGCAGCTCTCTGTTTCAGGTTGTTATCACAGTGCTGAGATGTAAATCGGCAGCAGGACAAAACTGTTGAAGAAGTCACCCACTTCTCAGTGTTGACCCAAACGTAAGAAAGGTGTTTGCAGGGTTTGGGGATTTTTTGGCGTGGTTTTTTTGCTTGCAAAATACACTTATGGAAACCAGTGTTAGGAATGTTAGGAGCCACATCTGTGGTTCCTCTAAAATGGTTAGCTTCATCATGGGAACAGTTCTGCATTTTCCACACATTTGCTTTTAAAAGTGTCCATGAAGCAGCTTGAGGACATCTGGGAGGCTGGATAACTGGTGCTTCTGGAAATTACAGGGAAGCCATTTGGGATGAAAAGCTGCTTGTTACAAAACGTTTACTTGCTGGTGAAGGTGCATTGTACCAAGCACACACACTAACTCCTACTTTAGGGAACGCAAAGCAATTTTGTGTCCTATGTCCTCCCATTTAATTTCCAGTGGTGATGCCATTTTTTTTTTTTTTTTTGTGCTAGGCACTGCTGTGGATTGTTTGATTTAATCTACTCTGCAATTCTGGAGGCAAAATCCTTGAAACTTCTGAGAGGAAGTATGACCATGGTCTGTATTCCTGGAGGGCCCTTGCATAGGTAGTGTGGTAGACTGTGGGGTGGACAGCTTGCCTACATACACAGAGACAGAGGTGAGCGTTACCAAAATGTGTGTCTCTGAGGAGAAGCCCAGCAGTGCAGCTCATGCTGAACTCAGCTTTGATTGAGGGGTGGATGCTCTGGTGGGATTCAGCAGCTGTGGGTGAGCCAGGTGCTCCCCTCATACCCGAGGTTTGTGGTCCCAAAGAGCCTGTCCAAGTTCAGCATCTTGGGAACTGTTTCGTCCCTGGGTTTTGGCTGAAGCAGATGGCTGAGGTGATTGCATTGACACAGACAAGCTGCAAGCCATAAAGCAAGGATCTCCACCTTGTTTTTTCCAGAGCTGCGTCTGCCAAAGTGCTGTAAGACTGGCTGGCACTTGGGATTCTGGATAAGCTCTCCCTTGGCCTTCTCATTATTGATTTTAAGCATGTGTTACCATATCAACGTTATTTGTAGTCATCTTATTTTTTTCCCTGTCAAAAGGCAGCCTGTCTGTGTGCTGGTATTGTGAGATGACAGAAGCTTTTCCTTTTATGAATCTGTCTCTTTGAGTGACCCACAGAGCAGCAAAGGGAAAGCTAGCCCTGTGCTTTTTGAGGCTCAGCCACATGTTTTTCCATCAAAGCTGGCATCATTTGCTGTGAACTCAAAGGCAGGTTTGCCAAAAAGGTGAAAGTATCTTGCACTCTTGTGCACAAGAAATACCAGATCCAAAAGGTGTTTTTCTCCCTTAGTTGCTCTAATTATTTTTGTCAAGCCTGAGCTGCATTTGGGCCGTGTGGGGTTTGAGGGAACTGAGTCCACAGGAGATGAGCTCTCTGTTGCTGATGGAGAGAAAGAGGGTCCCCAGAAGATGACTTAGAGGGGAGAGGATGGGTCTGCATCCTCCCTATTCACTGCTGATTGAAAAGGGTGCAGGGGGTGCTCATTTCCCTGGACAAAAGTCAGCCTTTCTGAATATCCCCTCTGGGGCCACTGTTGTTGCAGGGGTTTCTAACAGCTTTCACCAGGATTTTTGTGTGTGGCTTGGGGTGCTTTGTTTTGTGAGAGTAGATTGATCTGTCAGATTCCCACTGAGTGCTGTCTGAGGCAGAGCAGAGAGGGCAGGAGAGGGAGCATCCCCTCCTGGGTGGAGGGTGATGATCCTGAGCAGCGATGTGCTCGAATGAGCATTGTAATTCCTGAGTGCTGGGTTGGTCAGTGCCAGGAATGCTGGCAAGACACTGATGGATAGCACCCGGTGGGTTTGTCTCATTCTTTATCAAGTGCTGGCTCTCTACCAAGAGTTGTTCTAAAAAATAATCATAAAGAAGGGGAAAGAAGTTATGGTTCCTGCCGTGAAGTCAGCAAGAGCCAGCTGTTGACAGAGGTGAGAGTGCAATAGGGTCTGTGGGGTTTTGACTTCCTTTGCCATAACTTGCTGGATGCTGATATTATTTTTATCAGATCTGGCCTTGCAGAGTCAGGAAGACAGATCAGCAAGAGAGAAAGAAAAATTGAAATAAATGAGGTGTCTGGCACGTTTAATTTTTTAACGTGAGCTTGTGTGCAACCGGGTTGGCTGAGGCAAGGGGTGTGATATGGTAGAACAACAGTCCCTATTCTGCAGATGTTACTGGAGGGGCAGACAGGAGATCCTAATCACATGTTTCCATCAGGTCCAACCCCACAGCTGGCCATCAGCCTCACTCTCTCCCAGGGACAGGCACAGGGCACAGAGGGCAAGGAACCAAAGCAGGGGGTGGCCTGCTGACCTTGGAGGAAGGAGGGAACATGAGCGAGCTCCTGCTGACTTCCAGCAGGGTGAAAATTAATTTATTAGATTCATTCCAACGAAAAAAAAACCAAACAAACAACCCAAACACCTGGACATCCTAGAAGGCTTTGCTTAAATGACACTGATTTTTATTAGCCCTAACCCCCACTGTCCCAAAATACAAAATGAAAAGGAAAAGAAAGCAATTCTCAGTGAACAACATGTTTTGTTTCTATTTTGGACATTGTCAAAATAAGAAATGTAGAAGAAGAGCTAGATTCAGTAACAGTCACACTTCTCCTAGGGGTGGAATAGAAAAAGGAAGCTATTAAAGTGTTCCTTCTTGTTCCCACCAGCCTGGGTTGCTGAAGGCTGGTCAATGCAACTCCATGTATTTTTCTTGTTGAGCTTGAAAAAGTGCAGTGTGGGGCTGGCAAATCTGGCTTGAAATAACCAAAAAGTTTCAGCTGAAACAAACACTTCTTTCCTCTCCAGGCATTTTAGATATGTTACTGCTTCCCTGTAAAACTATCAGTATGGCACATATAATAGCTAAGCTTGTGTGATAAAACAGGAAAACCAAACGAAGGAGGCCAAGAATCAGCCCCTGTTCTCTTTAGGAATTTCTGGGAATTGCTGGTATTTCCCTCAGCAGCAGAAGTTACCTTTTGAGCTGGGGCAGAATGGGGTCAATTCAGCACTTTCCTGGGGAAATAGGAATTTATACCTGAGGGTTTGCCTGCTGTGGTCAGTGGAGCTCAGAGTGGTCAGGGAGCTCAGTGTTGCTCTCTGGTTCCTCTCTCTATTTTGCTCATTTGTGTAAGGTATTCCTTAATCCATATTTGCAAATGGATGCAATAGCCTCCTTTCCCTCTCTGTATTCTTCCTTCCTCCCCCTTCCCATCTCTGCGTTCAATGCTTGAGAATAAATTGGTAGCTCTGCTTCATGGGGTACCTACAGCACTCATGGCTGACCTTCAGAAGTTTTCCTTTTTTTCCCCTTTCAATATGTTTGTGAGGAAGCCAAATCATTTAAACCAGCTGGAAGATCCCTGAACTGCTACAGTTCTATAATGTTCTATAATCATTTCCCTCCCAGCTTATAAAACTGGCTCTCTGTGGTTTACTGCCAGGCCCTTTCATTGCAGAGTGAAATAATAAAGGTCTCTGAGGACTGTGTGCTTCTCAACTCTCTGAGAGATCGATCGGATCAATTTGCCTCTGTGTGTTTTGGTGTCTCTGTCCTAATTCTGGAGACAGCTGCTCTGGTGTGCTGTCAGGTGGCTGTTTGCAAAGGGAGGGACTCCTGGATCTGCTCAGGGCTCTAAAACAAGATCATTAGAGTTAAAAAGCCCTCAATAACCCAAAAAAGGGAGCAGGGGTTTATTGCTCTGTAATAGGTACTATTGAGTTGGGCAGAGTTTTTCTTTGTCCCTGAGGTGAGCAGCCCATCGGGTAATGCAGCATGTATGGTTTGGGCAAGAGTTTAAACTCATGCAGACGATTTATAGTGATTTTTGTAATGTGAGTTTTATTAAGTTGCCCGAAGCACAACATGTTCATCAAGGCTTTGCCTTGTTTCACTCCATCCATCTTGTAAAATCCGTTTCTTTCTGGCCCTTGTGAAAAGTGCCCTTTTGTGCCTTCTCCATCATAGCCCTGAGCTATCAATTCAAGGAAACGAAACCAAAGCAGACAAAATGGCTTTGCTTAAGTAAAGTGCACTTGGGTGAGCTGGTGCTTTCTGGAGGGAGCTTTGACAGGCAGCAGCCACTTAGGTAAACTCCACTCGAGTCCACTGCTTCTCTGTTTCTCAGAAAACACTGCAGCAACCTCCTGCCCTGAGACGTATTTTGGAAAAGGGCCCTTTTGCCTGAGTATAAATAATATATATACATGTAACCTGAAAGTTTTTTCAATGACTTACAAACAACAGTCTGTATTGACACTTCCCGTTTCTTAATTATGTTTTTAAAATCTTACCTTTGTTTTTACTCCCTGGTTCAGCTCCCCATGATTTGTTTTTGTTTGGCTTGTAGGTATATTGGATGCTTTACTCATTTAATTGCATTTTAACCACAGGAGTGTGTGTGATTGGCACTTGGAATAAGTCTTTATTTCTCTAGGAATGTTTCTGGAATAGCAATTCTGATGGCTGCTTTATGGATGTTACATTTAATCAATAATTCAAATACAGAAATAACAGCAGCTCTCTGTCTTCAGTCTTGGTTGGCAATATTACCCATGCTGGCTGGTACTTTTCTCTTAGTTATGCAACAAGGGCTATTTTTTGTGTTTAATGATAGGATCAAACATATGCAGTGCAAATATTAAAGGAGAACAAGAAAAGAAAAAGAATCTCTTACTTTAATGCAAATACCTGTTAACTCTGAGTAAATCAAGCAAGACTCTCTGGACTGCTTTTGTTGCAGCACTGGAGGGTAACAAGCCTTGAACAAAGTTCTCTATGTGTTTTCCCTCTAGCCAGGTGGCTGATGTGCTTCTAGCATGGGGTGCCTGGGGCAGAGGCTCTCAGTCAGGTGGGAAAGTGTGGTTACTCACTGTCAGCTCCAGCCCCATCCTGCAAAAGGTTGGGGGTGTGTTACAGGCTGTGGCAAAATCCCCAAGGCAGAAGCTGCTTGTATTTTTGGCTGAGTGCAATATTCCATAAACTTTCGTGAGAAACTGTGCAGGATCTTTCATGTGTGCCAGGCTTTTAAATTTCAGAATTTAAGCCCACTTCTGTGGAGATGGAGCCTACAAAATTGTGTTGTTTTCTTGCTACTTCTTATTTTTTGGAAGTTGCCAGTGCAGTTCAAAGTGAATATATCTTAGTGACTTAAGGAAGACTGAAACATTTGTGGTTTTATTTTTCTGGCAATAGATGAGACTGCATCGTGGTCAAAATAGGATAAAATGTAATTATTTTTTATAATTCTGCCAAGTTTCAGAATTATTTTTTTATTGATGTGCTTTTTGGCTTTTACCATTTATTATCTGTTTAGATGAGATATAAAGAATAGCTTTGCAGAGGAAATCCATTTAAAGTAAGCCACTAGTGTTTACTGGCTATTGCAGATTTTAATTTTTATTTTTCACAGATGAACCCTATCATAACTGAACCACAAATGTATGTGATGAAAGAACCAGTCCATTTTTAATTTGAAGAATTTAAGAATTTGTAGATGTCTGTACAGAAAAGTAACCGAGATAAAAGTTGTTGGAAGTACAGTGTTTGGTATTTCATGCCAACAGCAATAGCGCAGGCACAATACATTTACAGGGCTGCTGACAAAAGAAGTAATTGGCTGCCAGTTTTTGAATTGTTTTCTTTCAGATTCTCTCTGTGTTGCAGTATAATTTTGGCATTGAGTTGCATTTGATTGCAAACATCAAAAAGTTTCTCTGAAGGGATATCAGCTCTGAAGAATGTTATTTTGATCCTTCACTATATTGCTAACAGACTCATGTCATTCATATTTAAAAAGAACAAGTTATTTTTGAGGATGTTAAAAATAGCAGACTTTTTCTAAGAGAAAAGAGTGAGGAAGGTTGGAGTTTTTTACCATTTATTTTGTATTTAGAGATGGTTTTGGTATATTTGTGGATTGCTTTATTTAATCTGACAGAAGCAAAGGGACAGGGTAGATAAAATGTCAGATTAAGAGTTTTCCAGAAAGGAAATACCTTCTTCCTGAAGTATTCAGTACTGACATGCAGAAAGCTATGTTTTAAGTAGCTGAAGGATGGGAAGGAAAAGTTTTTGGAAAAGGGACCAATCTCCCCATACACACTTTGTTTTACTGTCCTGAAGGTCCACAGTCCCCTTCCCCCATCAAAGCAGTGTGATGACGGCTCCTCTTTTCATGCTGTTATCTCAAAGTCAAATTGTGGATACCTGATTTTCCCCCCCTCCTCAATCAAGTGCAAAATGTGGATTTAAATTGAATTTTACAAGTAGTTTCAGATTACAGGTAAATTATATAAGAATTAAAAAAGAATTCCAAACAAGTAGGTTTTGAAATAAAGCAATACTCTTCAGCTACATTTACCAGTGGTTCAGCTGATCTTCTCCCTGCATTTCTTTGCAAATTGTGCCCATATTTCCTTCTGAAACCAGACTTTTGCTTACCACTTCTACTTGATTTACCAGAAATGCTCACACTAAAACATTTTGTGTCTCTTCAAGCATTTCCAAAAGGTCTTTTTTGGGGATGAACCGACCCCAAATGATGACTTATAAAATATAACTCACTTGAGCAAATACATTTAAGAAAAAAACCCAACAACCCACAACTGAGCATTTGCCCTGATTGATAGCAGCTTTGCCTGTAAAAGTTTTCTTTCTTCCCTTCCTTTCTGAAGTCAAACTCTGTACCAGTAAAATGTTTTAAATTCCTTGAAAAGTTCTTTCAGGCTTGAGATTGGGACCAGCTGACTCTTACCTACCGCTGTGTTTCTCATCAGTGCCTATCCCATTCTTAGGGATGATGCATGGAGCAAAAAAGAGGATCACCAAAAACAATGACAGTCTCATAGACATTGATTTCTGTGTCCTTTCTCTGCTTTTCTTTTTTTTTTTTAATTATTGTTGTTTGTTGGTTGTTTTTTAAGTTTGTTTATTGGCATCCTTGTCAAAGACAACAGCAAAAAGTTAGATCCTTAATTCCCTAATTGCACATACATAATGTTAAAGCCACCATGGTTCCTTCTATAAATTAAGAGACTAGCTAGACTAGTGTTTGTTTAAGTGACATGAAACCCTTTACAGAGAGCATCAAAGCAAGGCAGCAGGCTTCCACATCTTTTATGGCTTGTTTGTAAATTTTTTACTGTGACACTTGATTCCCAGGGACACCTCAATAATTTACACTCAGGATAACTGAGCCTTATGCATGAGAGGAGGATAACCTCCTACTTTCTTCACATAAAAGCTGTCAGGTAAGGTAGTTTTTTGTGATTAGGGAGTGTTTTAGATACCGTACAGACCTTGTGCTCCCTGCCTGTGCAAGCAGCCCCCTTGCCAAGCCTGGCCAGGCAGAGTGAGTGTGGTCCATGGATGTGGTGCTGTACCTTGGGGATGGCTGTATTCCAGTGCTGCCAGACCATCCCTACACAGCCACAAAGGCAGCAGTCAGTCTGTAAAAGTCCTCTGTGGTTTTGGGTCCATTTTCTCCTGCTAGGCTGGTTCATGGAAAGCACAGCTGCTTTTGCAAGCGGAGCTTCTCTAGGGAAAGAAGGGGTTTTCCTGCTTCCTGTGCTGCAGTCCAGGTCCTGAGTGCTCACTGGGGACACCAGTGAATGGAGCTCCTATGGCAGCAGATTTTTTGGACACTGCCACTGGATCTCTGACAGCAGCAGATGTCTGAATATTGCCATGTATCTTTTCCTGGCTCATCTTTTTTTCCCCTCCCTTTCCTCTTTGTGCCTGCCTTCCTTTCTTCTCCCTCTATCCCCCCTCTCCCTCGTAACACATACTCACATAGCCTCTTCAGACACACGTTTTCAGCCCTCTGCAGTCCAAGCAAATGGTCTCCAGGCTGGATACAGACATTGCAGGAGAGAGAGTCTCCTATGTCAATGGCTCTGCAGGAGCAATACAAGGAGAGTCTGATGCTGTTCCTTCTAGAAGGTGCTTGGTAGGGCTGCAGACCCTGGGGAATTTCTGCAGATCTGTAGTGAGCATTGCAAATAGAGATCTCTTCCCAGTGGCTTGTCACGTGCCCAGAACCAGTCAGTTGTCACTGAAATCAAAACCAGCAGCATCTCTGCAGTCCGTCTACTAAACAACAAATCCCTGCTCTGAACTATGAAACCTCTGAGCTTTCTCAATAAAGTGGTTTCAGAACTTTGTCAACATGGGCGGATCTCTCTAATTGCTTTTTCAGGAAAAGCCAAACTGTTTTACCTGATACTTTCGAGGAAGAAAACAGTTTCAGCACAAACCCCTGGAAGAGAAAATTTTCAGCCCGAATGAATAAAGCTTGTCAAAAGCAGGAGCAGCTGTAAATAGGGATTTGTAGCTGAATGTGGGGAGCAGCCAAAGCTATCAGTGCTGCTAACAGTGCAGTTACTTGAAATATATCTACAAGAGCCCTTCACTGGGCTAGGACAGGGAAAAATGAGCCAATGCCTCAGGTGTGTGTGATGCAGAGGTAATAAAATGGCTGAAATCGATGGAAGCTTTAAACTGCAGGCTTGGTGCTTTGGTTTCCGGAGATCTGGCAGATCTGGTGGCCATACCTTGATGGGGTCTTACTTTTCCTGTTAGCCCTCCTCCACTTTGTCTCCTCCTTGCATTGGTGGAATGTCTGGTATGAAGAGAAATCCTTTTTCATGTTCTCGGTCACATCTTTGATCTGTTAAGTGCATTTTGCTACTTTCTTTTTTTCTCTTTCTATTCCTGATCCCTTACTGTGCCTCTCTCTCCTCCTCTCCCTGTTCCTCCCAGTTTTCTTCCTCTACTTTCATCCCACACAGAATGAAGTATGTAATGCCTAAGAGAATAAGGAAAAGTCATGAGTGGGATCACCTTCTCTGCTCTGTCTGCCCTGCCCTTGCTTTCCCCAGAAACCTAATAAAGAGCAAGAATTCCAAATACGGTCAGAATTGAAAATGTACACAAAGAATACATGACATTATCAGTGAAAATGAGGTAAAACAGTTGTGACTTCGATAAAACCTCTCCATGGCTCCGAGAAGAGTCTGTAAAACTGCTCCTGTTTGTATGTGTTTATGCATCTAGGTCTGTGTGGGTAGTGGTAGCTGGGGTTTAAGGCTCTCTGGGGAGATAAGGAGCAAGGAAGCCACACACATGCTGTGGGGAAGGTCAAGGCTACTCATAAAGAAGGAACCAGGAGGGCTTTTCTTCTCCCTTGCAAAACCTGCAGCTATGACTGGTATTTTATTTCCCTGAATTGACAAGTACTTTAAGCAAGTTAAACATCCAGATGTGCTAGAATATATTGATTTTTTTCTTTTTAAAATTCAGTTCTTTTTACTCCATGATGGATTTTTATTCTTGTTTTCTCCCTGGGATATCGCATACACATGCTTTCACTTCAAGGGCTGTCCTCAAGGAGGACTGTAGGCTGAGCTAGGTGGAAAACATGCTTCTCCAATATAAGATGCAGCTGTCTTGACAGATGATAAGAAAGTCCTCTTTAAGCAGGAAAGGTAAGGTGGTCTCTGTAGACAGAATATGGCTTCTGTAAGACTTGCTTATTCTCAGCAGGGGAGTCTGTCAAACTGATTCGGGATTAGGTGTGCATCTATCAATGACCTAAAGCTTTGACATGCACTTAAAACAGCCCCTTCTAAGTTCAAAAATATTCTTAATTAGAGGTGTCTTACTGTTACCAATACTTAAGAATAAGATAACAGCCTTGCTTTTATATTCATCCTTCCAATATCTTCCTGTAGTATTAGGGGTTTGAATGTGCTAGTTCAAAATTCTGGTGGTTGCTGGGAGCTGGATCTGTTTCCTAAGAAGAATATACATGAGAGTAATGATCCTCTCAGAGTGAAGTGACCTGGCCAAAACAATCTCTTGATATACCAACACCTGTTCTGCTGTGTACTTATCTTGGTCTTTTAGACATTCCTGATGGAGAGTCCATCATAGATCTTAATTGTTTATTTGCTTCCCTTGAGAAAGCCTTCAAAGAGAGCACAGAGCAAGCTCGTGTTTTATGCCAAAGCTGAGTCAGCTGCAGTGTGGGATAAACCTGTTTCCAAGAGTGGTCTGCAATAGCTCTCAGAGGCATGGCAATGAACAGCAGCTGAGGAGCTGCCCCACACTGTTCTGCAAGCTCGAGGTGCCTCCAATGGCACAGGCAAATTTAAAAAGCTGCTGCTTCTTAGAGAAGTGTATTTTGGTTACCCCAGAGTCCATGTGGTACCAGCGAAGTGTACATTCCTGTAAACTGCACCATACTGAATTTTACTGGGCCACCTACCCTGCTGTCTTCAATAATAAAACCTTGGTGTGCCCTGATGATGTAACTGATTCCAGGATGAGCTGTGCTTTTCAGGAAGCTGGGACTGCCAAATATCTGTCTTGGCCTCTGCTCGAACTGTGTGAGAGAAGTCCCTGCATAATTAAGCTTTTCCTGGATGTATTGTTTGTTGTCATTCTGGTTGCTTTGGGAAGTATTCCTGAAAGGCTTTTAAAAGATAGCAAGCAGGCAATTACATGCTGGGTTGCTTTTTGGGAAAACTGGCACGAAGCAGAAGTGGAACCTCTGCCCTAACGGGCTCCTTTTGCACTTGTTTAGTGAACCTGACAATCTGGCTTTTCTCCTCTAATTTTATAATTTTCTTAGGAAAATCTGGAAGACCCACACCTTGAAATGTTCACATACTCTGGAGGTGCTACCATCAACACACTTTCTGTAACTACGTCCCACACCTGCTCTCATGAGGGATTGAATGTGTGTGCGCTTTGGCATGTTTTTGGCACCACAGTTGTGCTGGTTGGGGTGGAGCAGGTGATAGGGAGTGGTTCCCATGAGCAGAGGGATGTTTGGCAGCCTGGAGAGATTGGCAAATGCGTGGAAATCTGACCTGTAAATGACTTTTTACGAGACAGCTGTTAAAAAGGGTATAAAACAGTTTAGCTGTTAAAATTGTAATTTCTTTGCTTCTCCTAGCTAAAGACAAAATTAAGAGCTTTGGCTGATCTTAAGGTTGTCTGAGCAAAGTTCAGTGTAACCTTAGATGCATTTGCAAGCTGAGATTTTACATGTAAAAAGCTGCTGCAATTTCACATGTAAAAAGCTACTGCATTTTATGTGCTGTGCGTCACTGACATTTAGCAAACTTCCTCATCCAGGTCCCATTTGCAGTTCATTTGGTTTTAGTACACAAACTGTGTGCTGTTCTTTCACCTGCACCAGATGTGAGACGTTTTGCTAGTTACCGTTCCTGACATAAGTAGTAGCCCAGTAATGTGCTCTGGAAAACCTCATGGTTCTTGTAAAGCTTTGAGGCATGGAGTGTGACCTGTCCATTTATGCCACTGCCGCCGCTGGATCTGATGGGTGGAGAGCAGGATTGCTGAGCAATGAACCATGTTATCTTTTGTGGTTCCCAGACAGACTTCAGGACAGCAGCTTTCTCAAAATGGAAAAGTTTCACTTTGTAATTGAACTATTTATGGCCTGACCATCGGTGGCTTTTCTGGAGGAGAGCAAACACATGGTCTGGAGACGATAGCTACCTCAAGTTTTAGGTCACTGGTGCGAGGTGATGCTGTTTCTCAAGATGAAGTTGGCAGACTTCTTGACACTGATACAAGTGCTCTTCTGTAATTGAAGCCATGGAGAAAGAGCTGGACTGTTCTAGTGGATCTTTTCCCAGAATAATTCCACCTAAAGCAAATATTCGTAATGGAAAATTCCTGTCTAAAGTGTTGCAGAGAGTTAAAAGTAAAAGTGAGTGAAAACAGGTTCTTGAGAAGAGTCAATCTGATGAATAGAGGGCTCTCCTCTCTTCACACACAAAAATGTAAACAAAGTGCAACCAAACACTTCCTGCTGCAAATCATGAGGGGATTGAGTTTCATAAAGGGTTCCAGTAGGAGACAAAAGCCTGGGGTTTGGTCCAAATGCAGTTAAAGTCAGTGAGAGGCTTTCCATTTGGTTCTGGTGGGCTTTGGAGCTGGGCCATGGTGAGCGCTTGAAGGCCAGCCTGACCTTTCATGGGGAGACAAAGCTGAAGGCTTAGTTTCATCTCCCTTGTACTTGCTGCAGCCTGATTAAAATCAGTGGGAACTCAAGAAACTTTGCACTTTGAGGCGTTCAGCCCTTGAAGACTAGTCTGACATTTAAGTCAAGTATGGTGCTTAAACGTCAACATTTCACATTAAGTAGACTCCAAAGACTGAAAGTTGTCTGGCTTGCTTTACATTGTTTGGTTTAGTTCCTTAGTTTTAGGCATGGCACTTAGGCAGAGTTTTCTGAAGAGCAGTTCCTTTATGCAGAGCATCCAGATGTACTTCTTTCATCTCGGTAAATGCTGCCTCTGTTTCTTGCTGGCTTTGCCCTGGTGCTTGTTTCTGCAGTGTAATCTTTTCTTCATCTCACCATGGTGACCAGGCTTGCAAACTTCCTACTGTAGAAAATTTGAACAAAACCCCAGATATTAAAGACTCTTGGCTGCATTAGGAAGTGCTTCAATCTTGTTTTTTCAAAGACTTGAAGGGTGGAAGCAATCAGGTGATAGACTGTCTTAAGGAATTTGGAGAGGAAATAAGATGTGTTTTATATGCTCAATGTTCACAGGAGAAACATATGAGGATTTCATGCTTGGAAAGGTAACTTGCTTGAAGGTGTTGCAATACAAACAGCAGTTTTTGTAAATCATTTAAATAGAGTAT
>WEKY01016421.1:92713-104733 GCA_013390045.1 Picathartes gymnocephalus | reverse complement strand
TGTTTGCTTGGGACCTGACTCCCACTGCTTCCATTTGATATTCCCTCATTCTTGTAATAGAAAAATGGCTAATCAACCCTTACTCCTTCTCTCCATCCTATTGCATGCCACAAATGATTCTGCAGACCTCTAATATCCTTGCTAAATTGTCCTTTTTCCAAACTGATTAATCCAGGCACACTCAGTTTTTCCCTTGGATTGTTCCTACTGCTCTCCTCCAAACTGTATTTCAAAGCCCCTTTTGAACTGAGGGGACTGGGACTTGGTTTAGTGTTCAGTGGTACAGTATAAACTTGCTAATGTAATGGTGTCTTCCTGTTTTGTTCTCTATTTCACAGAATCATTAAGTTTGGAAAAGACCTCTGAGATCATAAAGTTCAACCTTTGACCAATCACCACCTAGTCAACTAAATCTCAGGATTGAGTGCCATGCCATTTCTTGAACATTTCTGGGGAGAAGTTTCTTCCTGATGAATAAATTGGTATTTGATGTGCTTGTTTGGCTTCTACCAAGAACCAAGCTGACATTTTCATGGAATTATGTATTACACTCCAAGCACTGTTCCCAAGAGGTCATGGTAAGCTCAAGAGTTCACTCCATCCATTCCTCCATAAATGAGGTTAGGATTGTTTGTCCCCTGTGCATCACTTAATTTATCTGCACAGAGACTTTTACCTGTTAATTTATTTAAAATGTTCTTATAAAGGTCTTCCTGCAGCTCTTCAGTCATTTTTCAGCCAGGCGTAACTTTGTATTCTCACCAAACTCTGCTATCTCACTACTCACTCCTTTTTCTAGTATGTATCAGCATACTGAACACTGCAAGTCCCAGCACAGTCCCTGACAGGGCTTTACTGGTGATTTCCACTTGACAGCCCATCAGTTCTTCCTTTCTCTGCTCTTAAATCAATTATTAATCAACACCAGGAGTATTCCCTCTTGTTACACAGTTGTTGGTTTTCTAAGTGCATTTGGAAGGATACTATGCCGTAAGACTTCTAGAAATACGCAGAGATTATATGAATCCAATATCCACAGATTGAGGCAGGACTTCTCAGTAAAAAAAAAGACATATTGATTCTTTTCAACTAGGTCACTTTTAGAGAAACAGCCACCAATTCTGTCCTCTGTTTTTATTAACTGTCCTTAAACAGACTTAGAGGACTTTTAGGTCCAAGAGTCTGCTTCTACAAAAGAGCAACTAGTGAAAGTGAAAATGGACAGCTAAGAGAAGTTACAGCCCTAGTGAACACAAACAATTTTGTGATCATAGAAGTTAATGTTATGTTCCTTCATAGTCTCTTACTTTAACTCGATGGCTTGTGTTAAAGATGCAAAATACAATTTTAAGAGAACTAATCAATATAAATATGTAAACCTTTTTTCCTTGCTACGGACAACCTCAAGAGCTGCTCATATTTTATTGAAAACCTGTCACAGAGTTGTGAAAAAAAGCATTGGGAAACTGAACCAAGTTAACTGTGGATACAATGTAGATTTAGAAGTGTTCTTCTGAAACACCACACAAATCCACATAGGGCTACTTTGATTAAACTTTCAATTTCTGCTGAAGACTGAGACTTACTCACTAGGAACTGTTGTCTCACTAACCTCGTAAGGCCACAGTGCCATCATCAGAAAGCTTATTTGGATCAAGAAAAACTTTGGCATCGGCATCCAAGGAGTCTTGTACATATAAAACTCGCTGATTCTGGAGCCCTGTATTGTAGAAGTGAAAATACCTAAAAGAACACAAGAGGGAAAAATTTAGTAGGAAGAACTCTGATTATCAGTTAGGCAAGCACAAAAAACTTGTATGAGGTTGTCATGAAGTGAATAAAAGACAAATAAGTAAGTTAGGGAAACACATGCAGAGTAGGAGTCATGGCTAAGATGCATCCAAAATACCCTTTAAAAATAAAAGCTGCATTTGGCACAGCGCATTTCAAAGAATTCCAAGTATACTATAAACGCCACATAACTGTCTATGTTAAACATCTCTGGCAGCTGCAGCATTTCTCTGTTACAAGTACTGGCACAGGTTCCCATCCCTTATGTTCTCAGCTCTGTCATTCATACAGCTGCTTTCAATCCATACTGGGTGACAGACTTATGTTCAAATGAAACAGAACCAACTGTGTTTAATCTGTATTTAATGTCCTTAAAAATGCGTGTTTAAAAAAGTTGTAAGAACAGACAATTACAGAGTTATCTTTAGTGATACTCTTCACATCCTAAAACACTACAGAGCTCGAAGAGATTAACACCCATATTCGTAGAACTTTACTACACAAACATGACCTAAAAAAATGAGACAGCAGCTTCACCTGGGGGAACAGGGGAATTTACAGAGCAACATTCAAATCTAAAAGTAAGTTTATATATTCCCTAAGACTGACAAGTACTTAGTTACAAACATGGGAACTTGGTAAAGCCAGAAGGGCAAAATATACTCACAAAGGTCTGGTTAACAATATCAGCTAATAATATGTTCAAGTAATAACAGTAACGTTCAGTAAGTGCAAAACTGAAAGATTAAAATAAATAGAAGAAAAAGAAAAGTAATTTTCTATTTGACCAGGCATTTTCTTGCCAATTTCATCTCTGCAATGCTGGGCAACAAGCTGGGAAGCAAAGGTCAAGCAATGAGACAGACACAGCACCTCCCTGGGCACCCTTCCTTTCTCCAGACTGTACAGAACAACTCTTCAGACACTGTCCTTTAGCAGCTATCCTTCACCAGAAAACCAGAATAGTTGAATTTAAGAATTTCTAAGTGTCATGAGAAGTTCAGAAAATTCTTCAAACAGAATAGTTCCTTACCCCACAGTTTACTTAGTGTTATTTAACTTGGTAGAGACCTCTTGATTGCCTCAAACACCACAATATAGGGATTTTCTGTATTATATTTGAACTGCTCTAAGTCCAGCACATGCCAAGAAATAGAGTATCACTCAGAAGGACTAAAAAGACATCTATTAAAGTCAAAGTAAAGTGTCATAAATTACAAGCACATTAAGCTCCTAGTACAAATGTTCTTCCTGGAGGACAGTCAGCTGCATCAAATTAAGAATTTCTATCTCTTAGCAGAGACTGTATTTATCACTGCCATGAGCACTTCTGCACCATTAAGCCTCAATAGCCCTGAAAGTAACAACACCCAGACATGTTTGCACTGTGCAGGGAGAATGGGTCAGAGAATCCAGAGCAGTCGCTGACCGGACCTGGTCACCTGCTACATCTGCATGAGCATCACATACAAACTAACAAGCTCTGCCTGACTCAGTAAGACATACTTCCCCAGATGCAGCACTGCCCTGAACAGTTCCACTGCTTCTGGGCTTAAACCTCACACTTCTATACACTGACATGTTGTGCCACAACCTTGACAGTTAAAATCCACATTAAATCCACCAACAGCTTGGGTTCACTCCCTGCCATATACTTCCACCAAACCCCACATAGTACATGATTTCCCTCCCTTAGCAGCAAGTATCAGTGCCTTCTCACAGCACAGATCACTAAAACAAATCCCTCTCAATACCTATGTAGAAATCTTAAGGCAATAAGATACCCTCTCTTTCTCATCATCTGTGGATGATGATTAACACATACCTGGCATATCTCAGTGCCCACTCAACAAGGATCAAACAAACTGAAAATATTGAAAAAGATAATCCATGTTTCCTGTGATTAAGAGCGGCTAGTTGTTTGCTCTACCTCTTTTTCAACTACTAAAACAATCTCTAGATGTTATTAAGTTAATAAGCAGTTTCATCCCTTTACTCCCTTTCTCAAGAAGCTTGCTAGTGTTTCTAAAAGAGGTCACATTAAATTCAGCAGCAGCTGCAGTCTCCAGACCTTGGCTAAGACACAGAAACACCATCTCTTCATCTAGTCACAGAATTAAAACGGGGATACAGGAAGGCTAGGCACTGGAATATGGCAGAGTTTCTTTGCTTCTAAGAAAACAGGACTTCTTCCATAAGTCGCTTTAAGTCCTTCAAATGATTTTTCCCGTATCCCCTGCAGCTACAGGAACAGTTTTTCACAAGGGAATTCCTACTGCTTTTCACTGGCCGTGACTATGCTCTACATAAGAGTAGTGTTCTAGCAAATATGTGGAACAAAATGCACCACGATGGGATCATGCTGTTTTCAGATGACATGCCTTTAACCATACTAACAGTGACAAAGCCCTTCTGAAAGGAACTTCTCAAGAAAAGACAACAAAAGAAGAAGTTAAGATGATTGGAAACTGGAGAGAGTCAAGCACCCTGTGCTCTGCATCATGCAACCACACATGTTAACATTGGCTTAGTTTTCATACTTCCCAACTATAAAGAAATACATACAAATATATTTTAAAATTAATTTTCCTAATTAGTAGTTGCTTCTGACTTGCTTCATATTCATCACCACCTCCAAAGACATTCCTCACATACCTTTTTCCTTTCTTGAAGTGGCAGCTGTACTTAGGATAATCATAGAGTTCAGTCATTCGTTCCTTGAACAATCCTCTGACAGGACACTGCTCGAGAAAGGGTACTGTGAGCTTGTTCTGAGCCTCCACAAATGCCTGAAAGAGAACAATCAAAAAAATATAAACTCAAGTAGAAATGCCTATTTTCTACAGAAAATATTTTCAGAAGCAATGCATCACAGACATCTTTCCCCCATATAGATTATGCAGTGTCACACACGAAGAATCCTATGTGCTTATTTGCATTAAGTCACAATTCTTTAATGAGATTCAACTTTTATCTTGAATAATGATTCTGCAGGGCATACACTGGGGTAGCCAGCCAAAAGACAAGACGTCCTTGCCTTTCCCCTTAAAAAACCCCCAAAACCCAAAACAAAACCCCAACAACCAAAGAAATGCTAAACAAACAAACAAAAAACCCCAAAAGCCAAAGTAACAACACCAAAAAGAACCCCATGCTTTTAAAAACTCTCATATTTGCCTAAATGACAAATATTGCCCACAGACTGTACAATTATTTCAGGAGTTGGGAAGGGCTTTAAGATGACACAAAATGTCATGTGCATCATCTGTTCATATTATTAACATTCTGCGTATAACACACAGAATTAGACCCATGAGAAGGGCAAAGTACTGTTCACAGATCTTAGGAAAAAAATACTAATCTCTGAAAACTTTGCAAAGTCTGGTTTCTTTAAAACACTCCAGCTCCCAGTCACAAACACTTAAGGACAGTGATCAAAACCATTACCACTCCAGCTGTTTGTTGCATGCATGGAAAACCTGGTGCTCTGTTGGTGTTTCATCATCCCTATTTATAGCACGGTACATTAACATAAAATT
The DNA here is from genome assembly GCA_013390045.1 of Picathartes gymnocephalus. NCBI lineage: Eukaryota > Metazoa > Chordata > Aves > Passeriformes > Picathartidae > Picathartes > Picathartes gymnocephalus. Next base: position 99,403 of record WEKY01016421.1, on the reverse strand, counting down.
AATACATAAACATCTTAAGGTGAACCGCAGCTGCTAACAAGCAGATGTGCAGGCTTTTCTGTCTCTAACATGAAGCAGGTAGGACAGGACACCATGTGTGGCTGTAACTCACAGCCAAATGTCACAGTGGCAGCTGCAGTGTCACCCTTGGACTCCAGCCTCTCACCTTCAGCATGAAATCCCGTACACTAACCTCCTGCTTACACACGGCTCTTTCCCAGAAGAGGGTTTGAAAGAGCCTATTATTTCTACCTGTCCTGAATCTGCCACAGAGCAATCAGATCAACACATTTAACATCTGAGTTACACTTCATTGCAGGGCATGACTCACAGCAACAGCTGAGCTACAATCCACATTGCACAACTTGTGCTTCACAGACCTTCAGAAAAGCCAACTGCTGTACAGGCAGAGTACCTGGCACACACTTACCAGCTGATACCAATGTTTACTCACGTATTAATTCTTCAAGTGAAGAACTAATATGTGCACAGTACATCCCAGTGGTAAGTCATGCAGCCTCCACATTGTATTGCTATAACCGTCCCCCCATCAGATGGTGAAAGAACTTAATCAAATCTACCCAAGAATTATATGTATCTGAATTGGTTTTCTCTAAATAGAAACACATGAATTTCAAAGACCACATACACAAAAATCTGGACAGTGGATACTACACAAATAAACGAACTTCTCCCAGAGCTGTGACATTTTCAGAGAAACGATGGCTTATAAAAACATGTGTAAGACCATCCAGTGTACTGGATGGGCAAAAGCACTTTCCAGTTACATGTAGTTAACAAAACTGGCACACATCTTTGTTTCACCCATCAATAACACAACCAAAATGAAAACAGTGCAACAAGAGTATACTGGAATTGTGTTACCCACTTTCAACTGCATAGGCATCTTACCACATCTGCTTTCATTAGAGATATTCAAAGAAGAAACATAGACTTTTCCTTACAAGCATTTGTTGCACAAGAGCATGATTACAGACTAATTATTACTCTCACAAGTGTATCACTAGTAATTTTGCTTTTACAGGAACTTAATATATTTCTCTCATTTCCAATTAGTATACACCAAAGATTCCAAGATTATTTGTAAAAGGAATGCCACTGCTGTAAGGAAAAGGAGCAAGTAATTACAGATTTTTCAAGGAGTTTTATGGAGAAGAATACAGTCCAGTCTGGAAACTCTCTGTTTCCACACTTTTGAGCATGAGGTTGCGCTCGTGTTTAAAAGCAACACAGAATTGAAATACTGCTCGAGGTAAAGCACAGGAACATATGTCAGCAGAAACTCTCACAGTAAACAACTCCATCCACCATGCTGAGATAAACAGATGACACCCAGGCTACAGGGCTAACAGTAACTGTACACCTTCATGAACCTAGAGAGAAAGATTTTTATTGTACATGTAGATATCTGCATCTGACAATGCATCATAAGCCTTGAACCAGGAGAGACTTTGCTAGCAGAAGAAAGGACAGAATAAGGGTCCAAGTAAGACAACTTCTTACGGCTATTTTGGAAAATAAGGTAATTCGAAAAGCAAAACAAATAATTTCTAAGGCATTGTACTAGGTAGGAATAGAGACGGTCTACTTGAGGTTGAAGTGTCTGGCCATTAAGTAGGCCAACTGTTATTCTGAAAAAATAGTTAAATTGATTTTCATCTAAGAAACACATGCCACAAATTCTTTTTAAACATACTTTTTTCCAACCTATCACCTTTCTACATTCTACTAAGCTACTTTATCAAGATAATTATTCCACTGACAGTGTACTTTCCAAGAAAAAGAATGGAAACTGCTTCAATATGAGCAGACTTTCTTATTAGTCTGCAAAGCATTCACAGTTCATATATATAAAAATATACATATTCAGTCAAGGGTAGTTCAGTGCAACTCCTACAAGAGAGCACATACTTTTCCCAAGTATTACAAAAAAATTAATGAGACTTCTTGTGACTTGCCCCTTATTATTTACTTTTGTAGTGTTTAACAAAGGAATATTCAAAGTGCTATGGGAAGACTTATCAAAACGTGAACAAAACACTGGTCTATTATAACTAAAAATTCATTTAACTGTAGATTTGAGAGTTTCAGTTTCAGTCCTAATTCAAACATACATATGTTCAGAATAGAACAACCCATTCCCACATGATACCTGCTTTTTTGTCACTTGTCCACTCCTTGTGTCTGGAACAAGTTCAGCATTACTGCCTACACTGTTAGTGAGTTAAGGTACTGTATATGACTGACCTAGCAGCAAAAGACTTTGCTGCAGTCCAAAAATGAGCTTATTTCCCACAAAGAGTTAAAACCAAGAAGTTGGAAGTCCAACTAAGCCAAAGCCAAAACAACAGCGAAAGTGTGGTTTTGCAGTTGTGGCTTATGTCATTACCAGAAGTGTTTCACATTTCAGCTATGCTGGGGATGTTTCCTCAATCTGTCTTAGAAGTCAACAGCCAAACAGCAGCAGAGCATGAACTCACATTCTGCACTTCCCTTCCCCAAAGTAAGACAGGAACTTCTGCATGAACCAAGGGTTCATTTTAATTGACTGCTGCAACCAAGCACACGAAGGGGAAAAAAAAGCGATACAGCAAAGCATATAGATTGTGAATGTGGAAGTGCATACTTCTTGAACAACAGCTTTTCCACAAGAGATTGAGGATGTGACTTAATGATTGGCTTTATCAGCTCTAAGACTGTGCATTGGACCTGCTTAGCCACTGGCAGATTTCAATAACCTTTTTCGTAGCAGGCAAATGCACTGCATACATAATAAGATCATCTTTGAGACATGGTTGAAACATTTCTAGATCTATTTGACTTTTGTCTAATTAAAAGTAGACTTTGGTTGCCTATAAAAGGAAAGATCCCATTCTTGGATGATCTTAGATCCAACTATCATGTGGCCTTGGGGTGACCTAGATTAGGCATGTACGTCAATAGAGAACTAATACATGGAAGTGTTGCCTCCCAGAACATCAGCTTGTGATGACTATACCTATGCAAGGAAGGGACAGAAGCATTCGTGTCAGTGCAAGAAGGGGAGAGAAGGCAGAGAGAAACCACTCCACCACTTGACTTAATGGAAACCTGCAAACTATACTGGATCATGTACAGCACCATCTGCACTCTACTCACACTGCAAAAAAACCTGATTTAGCCAATTACAAAAAAATGTTCTACCCTATGTTCACTTGTTTGTAAACTGCTAGCTATCAAGAGTCCACATAACCATTTGGACTAGAAAATAAATATAATTTTTTTATACTCATAGCTGTTGTGGGTAAGTTCCTTCATCCCAGTCCCTTGAGCTCTACAGTGGACATCAGGTGAAACCACCATGGACATTCCAGAGTTAAAACCAATCTCCCATAACTTGCGTCTTTCTCCATGCTTCAGGGAATAGCAAACTTTATGTTTCACTGACTCAATACAGAAACTAGGCGAAGCCTACTCATTTATTTTATGTGAGCACACCAATGTTTGACATGTCTATTCCTGCTACACCTAGAAAAGCAGAATTCCAACATATTTGTGTATCTATTTGACAGCATTTTTTCTGACTTCTTCTATGAAAGAGGTAAACCAGAAAAATACTTTAATTCTCTTTGTTCAATAACTCCTGAAACTTTGGAATAAGATTATATACTTGCACACTTACACAGGAACTCTATCCAATCCTTTTGTCATACTACTACTACTACTACAATTTTGCACTGCAAAATTCTGCCAACGTATGTGGTTTTTCCAGTGTAGGCAAGTAAGATGTAACAATCTTCATTTCACCAATATGACAACTTGTGTTAGGGCTGCTGCACTTTTGCTAGGCTGTTTTAATTCCCTATTTCTTATTCTGCCTCCAATATAAACTGCAAGCTCTAGATAATGTGATTCACTGCTCTCCAACTATTCTCACCGCACGTGGCCACAGTATGTAGCTACAGTATTGAATACAGGGACACAAGAAATCAGGTCTTCGCATTTTCTCAATCCCTAATCTTCCACATGATCCCCAAAACCACTTTAATAGGTGTCTGTAAGGCATCTCTAAAAGAAAGACATAACCATACCTCCCACACATACATTCCTCTCAATTTGGCACAAAATTATCCTGTGTTTGCTGTTTCTTAAAGATACAGAATTAAAAAACCAAAATTCTCTCAACTTTCTAAATAGCTCATTTTCAATATTAATGTCCATGGCAGAGTTTTTCACTAAAACCTGATTACAAATCAACTTCTTTGATCCACATGAGTCCTTATATATGCTGCCAGATTTGTAAGTAGGTAACCTGTTCCTAACTGCACACATTTTATCTTGCTCTTAACAGTTACTGTAAGTTCTATTTGACCAGCCTCAGGCTCATGAAAATGTGTAAGGTAAGCACATACACAGAAGAACCTAGAAGGAATCTGACTAATGGAAAGCCACAATGTTAGATATTTTTGGACAGAGATTCTGCCCTTCATCAACTTATTGACACAATCATGCATACTGGGTAGAAGCCAGTGTTTCAGATCTGAAACTATAATTATCACTAAGTTAGTAGCAGAGGAAGCCCCCTCCACGCTGTCACCAACCACCTTCTGGCCATCATCCCTGCAACTCCTTATGCCATGAATATCGGAGAAACTGGCTCACAGTCATCATTTTTCACGATTCTCTCTCAGTCAAAGACCAGTTCCAGCAGCACATTCTCGCTATACCAGACTGCAGACTGAAAACCCTGCGACACCTGCAATCTGTAATAACAGACACGAACAAACATTAGGCTTCTCCTAACTTCAGGAGGAAAATGTTTTTGGTTTTGCCTTTAAAATGGAGTAAAAAAAACCCAAAACCGTACTCACACGCTTTGTCAGGTTTTGACGAAAGCAAGTGCAAGTTTTCCTTCTACCCTTTCCTAACTATTTTATTATAGCAGTTTTAGATTTTAGATGTACTTAGGACAGTGGACAAAGCACTCTAAAATTTAAATGTTTCTCTTCAGTATGACACCACCACCTTGAGCATTCGAACTGGCCAAGAAAAATGCATGCAAGACATGCATGGGTTTAGTTTTTAAAATTCTGTGATCTAAGTTATACCAAGTGTTCCAGACTTTCATAGAACCACAGAATGGTTTGGTATGAAAGGACCTTAAAGATCATATAGTTCAATGCCCCTGCCATGGGCTGGGACATTTGCCAGTAAACCAGGTTGCTCAAAGCCCCATCCAACCTTTCCCCTATTAAAACACAGGGACAAAATAATGGCACTGCTGTTGGTGCCATGAGATATCACACGAACTACACCTTCGTTTACTATGTAAGTTTTCAGAAAGTATTGGCAGGTTCTTCAAAAGCAGAGTACCAATGCATCTGGTCTGTAAAAGAGAACCACGTGCAAACAGCCATTCCCATGCAAAGAAAGGTTACCTTCGTCTGTTCGCTATCGGGATCTTCAAGCCAGCAGTACGGATCACTGATTTTACATCCATGATAATCCGACACCTGGATTTATAAAAGACAGTAATTTTAAAAAAGACATGCATACAAGCAAACTCTCCCCATCAAGGAATGATAGTCAGCATGATGAAGGGCATTTGGAATCTCACAAAAGCATACAGTGCTAAGGAGCAAAGAAAGAGAGAACCAACACATTGCTCCCAGGTGAGTTACTATTCTTTCGTCATGGCACCACAGCAGCAGAGTAGTTCTCAGAAATAAACAGAGTACCAGAAAAATGATGAAATGCACACAGATTCCTTCCATGATAAATTAGTAAGCAAAAGAGAAACCCCATCAACCAACCCAAAACCCTTAAGGTTTTCAAGTCAAATTATAAAACCTGATTACTGGATGTACCCAAAATACAGTTTCTAGTTACACAGATGGTCCCTGGTTTTCCCCTCCCTACTATTGTTGCCCACAAATATGTGCATAATGTGTATATATCGACATAAATAATAATTTTTAAAAAATCAAAAGCCCACCCCCAAAACAACAAACAAACAAAACAAACCACAAAATATTAATCCACGTGATTGATTTACCTGCTTCCTTCCTCCAGCACACAAAAAAAGACCAGATACCTGCTACTAGGGCGTGCGCAGTTCAGCCTTTCAGTCAACTACGAAAGTAAATATTTCAGGATTTTTTCCAGCTTTGGCTCATGCGGGCAAACATTTTGGTTTAAATGCAATGTAAATCCTTCCTGGCCGGTGCACAAAGCGCAGTGCTTTGAGGAAGAGAAAGAAAATCGAACCCATTTCCGCCAAACTCACACCGTAATCCCTTGTGTATCCAGGTACGGTGGGAACACAGGGAGATGGGACTATGTTACAGACGTGCCATCCTATATAAATAGACTATCTGTTCGTCTGCAGCCCGGGCGGAGGCCTCAGTTTCCCTGACACACGCGGCGGTACCGAGGCTCCGTGCGGCCGCTGCTCCCGCCGCCCGCCCCAGGCCGTCTCCCGGCCCCGCCGGCCCCGCACACGCGGGACGTGCCCGGAGGCAGCGGCGCAAGGGCCCGAATCCCACCCCAACTAGCCCCCGGCAGCCGCCGCGGCCCGCGGGCGTGAGAAACACGAGACCCTCCGCACGGAGCACGCCGGGCGTTCCGCGACCGCAGCCGAACAAAGCCCCGAGAGCCGAGGCGGCACCCCCGCCCCGAGGCGGCACCCCC
>WEKY01016421.1:52416-92541 GCA_013390045.1 Picathartes gymnocephalus | reverse complement strand
CCGCCGCGCAGCGCCCCCTGCAGGCTCCCGCCGGCCCGGCGGCAGCGGGGCGGGGTGCGATGGCGGCGGCTGAGGCGTCGGCCCTGCCGCCCCGCCCCTGCCTCTTCGCCGCTCTAGGTCTCTGCTCCCTCTGCTTGGTCACCCTGCTCCGGCGGAGCTGAGTACCCGGGACCACCGGGGTTTCATCCTCCTTATAGTAAACGTTTGCAAAAAAATAAAATCGCAGGTTTTCATTCTTTTTCCGCTAGGCTCCCCAGCCTTGGCACACGGTGAGGGAAGAGGCTGGGGTCTGGCTCGCAGCGCTCCCCTCCGCTCCGGCCCGAGCACAGAGCTGCTTCCTGGGTGGGGTTGATTCTTTGATTCTGATTCTGTGACTCAGGCAGCTCGAAGCCAGGTCACAGAATCACAGAATCGATTAGGTTGGAACAGACTTCTGAGATCATCAACCTATGACAGAAGACCACCTTGTCAAGTAAACCATGGCAGTAAGTGCCCGTCTTTCCTTAAACGCTTCAGGGATGGTGACTCCACCACCTCTCTGGGCAGCCCATTCCAATGTCTAATCACCCTTTCTGTGAAGAAATTCCTCCCGATGTCCAACCTAAACCTCCCCTAGCGCAGCTTAAAACTGTGTCCTCTCGTTTTGTCACTGATTGCCTGGGAGAAGAGACCAACCCTCTCCTGGATAGAACCTCCTTTCAGGGAGTTGTAAAGAGTGGCAAGGTCATCCCTGAGCTTTCTCTTCTCTAGGCTAAATCTGGCTTGGTCCACTCAAACCTTTAGTGCGTTTCCATCGCACATGCCTCTACAAGTTTCCAGAGACTCCCCTTCGCCCTAAAAGCAAAGGACAAGTTGCCACTGCTCCCAGTGGCCACTCCAGAACACCACCCCGGCTGGCTGGTGCTTGTCACTCTCACACTGAGTGTCATGGAGTGTAGTCCCATGCCAGCCCCAACTCTGGCTTGTGCAGCCAGTCTGGATGAAAAGACACCCGGTAAAGGTGTTTCAAGTGAATGACTTCAGGTTCATCCATGGGGTGTTTATTTTACAATAGGATTTCCTGGGTCAGAAAACTTGCAAACATTTTTCCTCCAGGGGGAGACCAGGTGTACTCCTTCTGCACAATGGAAACATGCAGGGGACAGGAGGCGGTTTGGCAACAGGGCTGAACTGCTTTTCTTCCGAATGAAGCTGCTGCCCACAACTTTTGCCAAGCTGTCCTGTCAGCTTGGGAAGGACTTCACTGCAGCTCTTCATCCAAGGTAAACTTGTGTGTATGTGTGGTTAATTGCAGCTGGAGACACAGAGATTCATGTGTGGTCTCTAAAGGCCTGGTCAGCCCAAAGAGTGCTCATGGTTGTTAATAAAGTATCCATCTGGAATGACAAAAACCTAAAACATTTTAGAAATGGCATCAAACCTTTATAGTTACCAGCTCAGAACTGTGTCTTGATTGGCTTCTCTTGATGGAAAGAGTTACCATCTCTAACTGGACATCCTGTGTGGAGGCTGAGGGTTGTGTACATATGAAATATGCCAGCCCTATAATGGTCACTGTTACTAAGTGACATAACCATGTTCATCATCTTTGCTTACATCCTAAACAACACTTATGTGGCTTCTTTTCTCTCATCCCTTCTCTTTTGGTCATTTTTCCTTCTTATCTTGTTTCTTAGCTAATCTTCTCCCTTTGCAAGGCAGCAGGACAGCTGCTGACTAGGACTACACCTTTTGTTCTGGAGCTCAAGAACATGCCACCAGCAAGGAGGTTAATGGCAATGCCTTGACATGCCCGATGCTGATAAAAGCTTGCTAATTGTCTGAGCAACTTGCTTAGGTAGATACTGGCAAGCCAATGCTGTTTCTGTCTAAAGCTTCCCAGACGGAACTGTATATGCACACAAATTTGCATCATGGGGAGAATTAGTAGCTCAATACCTCTGTCAAGCATTCGGCTTGCCAGTGTGCAACAAAAACAAGCTGTCTGTGCAGAGTTTGTCTGGGAGTTTTGGGCAGCTGACGGCAAATTCATTTTGTAGACAGCAGAGGCTGTGCATCTGATTCAGAGCTGCAGTTTGCCTAGTGAAAAATGTCCTTTTCAGCCTGAAGGTATTGTGTGGGACGAATGTATTTATGTTTGTCCAGAATGCCTGACTGTTTAGCAGCTCGGACAAGGTTATCTGTCGTATATCTGACTGAACAGCCCTACATCCCAATACCCTGGGCATTTCCACAGCGTCTCCGAAGATCAGCTTCATGCTGTAAAAGCAGCCAGTCTGAGCTGTAGTGGAAGTTTTGGGCAGCTGTGCTTCCTCCACACAGCTGGAGATCCCTGGGCTGGCGGGAGAGGGCAGCCTGGCCACACGGGTGCTCCGCAGCTCTATACCGCCCGTAGCGCTCCAGCAGCGCTCTCAGAGCAGGGCAGGGTAATTCCTGAATGGGCTGGCAATCCAGTAAGCACAGCAATCATCCATCACAATACCTTTCAATTCATCCTGGACACAGTGAAGGTGGGAGTATACAAAAAAACCCCAAGTACATAGATGTCCAAGATAAGATCTTTGGACCTGTAGTTCTAGAAGTAATAATTTTCATTCAAAGGTGAGCACCAGGAACAGAAAGTGAATTTTCTCTGTACTGTATATTTCTCCCTTGTTTTTTGGGGGGCCGTGGGGGGAGACGGAAGTGAACAACAGCAGAAGGAGCAAATCTACACTGTCAGATATTTTCTTATCAGAAAAGCAGTTAACGCAGGTTCACATAGAGTCTAAAACACTGCCCAAAACATGTCTTTCTTACCTGACACCATGCACCCCCTGTACAAATGAGAGTGCAGTGTGCAGTCTGATAACCGAAATCCTTATAATGAAAGGTGTAGCACTCTTCTCCCTTTTTCAATGTGTTTGTTTAACATGAAATTAAAGTGATTCACGTTAGAACTGTGCTTTGACTGAAAATTTGAAGCCTATCTTAATTGTTAGTGTTGTAGCAGAAAGTAAATTTCTACTAAAATTTTACCTTTTCTTGGGCCCAACCAACATCAGCAGAGTTCAGCTTTGATATTTGGTGTGTTTTGAGCATAAATTGCTGAGTAAGCAAAAAAATTATCTTCTTATGTATAAAACCAAAAGTTTGAGAATCTCTCAAGTAGTCTTTGTCGCCTTATCACACTCCCATGTTAGCATGATTCTGATCATTTACAAAACAGATACTGGTCTCTGCTGATATTAATTATAATTCTGCTGATCATCCAGTCTTTAGCAAATCTCTTTCAGCTTAGTCAGCATCTCCACAATGACTCACTGCAAGTAGTATATTGACTCAGTAGGAAGTGAACTCATCATCTTGGTCAGGGAAGATCTGACGAAAAATCTAGCAGCAAATTTTGTTTTTACCTTTCCTTGTTGCCCTTTCCCCAGCCTCACTCACATTATGACTTACCAATAACTGGAAACTTTTCTGTTATAGAATGAAGACACATCTGTACCTTTACTCTTGTTTTCTTATATATGTTTTTTATTTCATTTACTTATTGTGTGACATCAGTACTGCTGTTGAGACGTTTATCAACAGGTGTCAGCAGAACCTCAGTCTTGTGCTATGATGAGCATGTGCTGAGCTGTACAAATAACTCCAGTTTCAGAGGAATGTGACTCTCAAATCGTCTGTCCTGATGGGTTTCTGTTTTGGAAGCGCTGGCTCAAAAGCTTAAGTCCTGTTGATTTTCAGTGATTCTTTGATTCTTAAATTATGTTCATTTGCTCTGTACATTAATTATGATCATTGTGTATTTTTTATGGATAATTAAAGGATTTATTGTTTTTTAGCTGGATTATGAGGTGGCTTGCATAATAAAATATGGTTTTATTGTCTCAGTCACAGAAACTTCTACATGACACAGGTCATGAACATCCAAACAAGCAAAACAATATTTCATTGTGGCAAACCTCTCTGTACACCATGGGACAGGACGGGTTCATTGAAGTCAGTGTCACACTGCAGAATCATCCTCTAGCTTGCCCTGGGTATGTGCATTGTGTGCTTACATGTGCTTACACTGCTGTGAAGTCAGTTCAGTGATGTAGTAATGTCCACGAAGCATTAGTATGGCATTGCAATTACAAAGTAGTATTAAAAGGTATTTCATCAGGTGGGCAACCCAAACCAACATATCTGAACTGATGTAGGAGGATGAACATACAGATCATAGTATAACTACACCCTATCCAAAATCACTTTTCTTTGAAGGAACTTTTTCAGACAGATGAAAGTTAAGGTGTTTTAGGTTTACTTTTCCTTGTGCAGCGACCTGAGGTGAAGAATGAACAAAATTCTAATCATAGACAAGACTGGTGACCAAAATTTTTAAATTGACTCTTTTTTATTATTATTAAATTTTAGCATATAATTAAAAGAAGGATTTGCCAAAAACTAGAGATCACATAGTAAAATCTGTGCCCTTGTGTCCATGGATAGATAGTCAATACTCAGGTCTCACTGCATGTAGTGTGCTTGGGTTGTTTAAAAAGTTTTCACAGAGACCTTCAGCGTTTGCAAGGTTTGTAGGTCTGTTGCCTACTTATGCACCAAATCACTGTGTTCCTGACACCTAGATTACACTTACTTCAGCATTCCTGGAAATTAATCCTAATCTTACACATTTCAGCTGGGACTCATGGCTCAAGTATTTTGCCAAATTCTTCTTAAGAAGGCTCTTGCAGAAGAAGAGTTAGGAGTTGAACTTTTCTTGTTACACAGTATTTAACAGGGGAGAAGGGTGTGACATAAAGTCCAACAAAGTCAATAAAAGCTTTCGTGTCTACTTTTTTCCTGCACCTATTTCACTGAATCTTGAATCAGCCCTTCTTCCACCTCCTCTCACCAAACATCACTCTGAAAAAAGAATTATCTTTATAAATATAATGTTCTATTTAAAGAAATTTTGTTCATTCTTTTGTGTGGAAAGGTAGCAAATCCATATTAGTAAAATGGAAATATAATTGTTAATATTCAGTGTTTGCTTTTGCCTTTCCAAAGTATCTTTTGTTGTTACTGTTACTGTATGCTGCAAAAATACTTTATATGCTAGCTCCTGCCTTCAGTGTCAAAAGCAACTAAGATAACTTTTATATAGAAAAGGATGACAGTATAAATAATTCTTACAAGGCGGTATCTGAAAATGGAGATAAGGATAAATTGGAAGAAGACTTTTCATTCTTTTCCATTCTGAAAATGTAAGGATAAAAATTTTCTTGCTTTGGATGAAATCTTCTGCCTATTGAAGTCATAGGAAGTTTTGTCACTGATTTTAAGAGCGTAGGAATGTCTCCTAATCTTGGCAGTGAGCGAACCAGTAGGCAGCTTCCTGTTAACATATTATGAGGTTGACAAAATTTGAAATATACTAAACATAGGGAATCTGATATATTTTTCTTGGAAAGGAAAACAGTTTTATCTCCTTTTAAAAGACTCAACATATAGAAATAACTTCTTCTGCAGTCGTCATTTACCCGTGTTTAATACATTATGAATGTATGTGTTCAAATGGCTTAGAAATAAAGCTTTCTGTTATGCCTCAGAAAACATTCGGTTTGGGTTATAGAAACTATAGATCCCTGCAGAAAGAACAAACTTTGGAGTCAGAGCACCAAAAATGTACTTCCAATAGAGACTTGCACATGCCTTTGAGAAGAATCTTTCAATACTTGAGAAAGAGAAAGAAAGAAAACTATATGCTATTCAGTGATCACCAAATCTGAAATTCAAACTAAATTGAACACTGTGCAAGGCTATCCCACAAAGCAGTGCTTTAGCCACCCTGTATAGCAATTAATTTAAAATATTGCCACTACAATTCCACAATGAAGGCAAAAATAAGAAGAATGACAAAAAGTCTATTCCAAAAGTGCCTTTTAAGAGAGGCACCTGATTTCAGTAGATGCTAAATAATTATAATAATTATAAATCACTTTTTTGACATTCAGGGATAACTTTAGCCTTTTCTCTGAAGGAGTGTGAGTCAAACCCAGTTCTGAAACTGAATAACACTTTCCAAAGATCCTGAATATTAAATCTCTATGTTTCTAGCACTGCAGACTGGGTAATTCAGATGTGGATCAGGGCTTCACTGTGCCACTTTCCACACATGGACAGGTGGTAGAGATGCTCCATGCATTTACGATCTACTGCTTTCAGTCAAAGTGAAGAACACAAAACACCAGGTAGCTTACATTCAGAGACATGGAGGAAAATAATGTGATGTTACAGGTCATTTTGCATGTAACACTTGAAGCATGCCCACAATCGGGTGTTTTGTAGACTGTGAAAAGGGAAAGCTCCTGGGGAAAGGCTGAAGGTGCATAATGGCAAAGTTATGTATGTTTTTACAGAGAGCTTCACCTTGGCTGGCAAAGAAATGTAGAAAGAGGGCATTACTGATGTGAAAGGTTCCCAAATGTGTGATGACAGCTGGTGCCATGGGTTGTCCAAGATGGCAGTGTGGCTGCACTCTGTACAGAGGAGAATTTTTTTGTGCTTGATGTCAGGGGAGTGGATGGGAACATGGGAGGAGAGGGGAAACCTGCTTACAGCTGTGGGCACAGAGGAACGAGCAGCAAATAAGCTCTCTCAAAATCAGGGAGAAGCATCTTGTGGTGAAAGGATGAAAGCTGGACTGGTAACTTTAGCTGTGTGGAAGTATGAGGAAGGTCAAAGCTTTGAAGTTTTGTGTATCAAAATTTACTGAGAGCCTTGAGAGTCCTAGAATGAAGGTGCTGGACAAGCTCAAGACCCAAGCAACAGAACAGCCAGTGATGTTAACCACAGTGACTGGAAAAGGCAGTAGCAAGGAGAGTTTAGAGGACAGATTAAGAGCTCTGGTGAGCCATACTGAGCTTGAGCCTATGGCGAGACATTCAGAGGGAAGCAGGCTGAGCTCTGGCCTTGGACAGACTGGAGCAGATGGGTGGATTTGAGTCATCAGTGTGAGCAGTTGTGATGCCTTGAATTTTAACTTTTATATTTCTTAGATCCTGTTGTACTTAGTGTGTGTAACTCTGAAGTGCTTTGTAACCTGTTAGCTGCTCTCTCGGGCAGTGATAGACATAACAACCCTCTCCAGGCCTGCTCTCCAAGGACACTTGGATGGTCCTAAGCCCAGAAAGTGTAAACCAACAGCTAAAGAAAGGGGGGCAAGCTGGAGAGAATTACATCAGTAGCTGAAGTTTTAATTGGCGAATTTATGCTGATATGCTAATGTACCAAAACCTATAACTGGGGTAAGAACTCGTGACTTGTCGTCCATCTTGGGGTCCCATCTTGGGTCTGGTGGCCCAGGGTGTGCTCCCCAGGGTGTGCCCTTGAAGGCCTTCAAATAAATATTCACTTTTATTCTCTTACTCCTGTCTAGTCTCTGTTTGCAGGTAGCCAATTAAGGCATCAGTTGGGCTTGTGTTTACAGACGACCTTCCCCAGAGAGGAGGTGCCCTTTCCAATAGGAGGAGGGAAGCCAGCCAAGGACAGAGCCCTTTGGAGCTCCCAGAAAGCTGGAGAAAAATTAAGGCATGTTATTCTCCTGTTCCAGTATGCGATTTGTTGATAAGAAAAGCTTTTAATAACTAATTTTTAACCCTACAACCTTTTCAAGGTTTTTTAACCCTACAAAACTTTTCAAGAGATACATTCTAATATCATGTGGGGCTAGCACAGAAGCTCTATGTAGTTCATTCAGTAAATAGTCATTTTTGTAGAAGAATTTGAAGTTTGTCATGTTAAAACAATATTACTGAAAATGAATGTCTTTCATGAATTCTGTTATTTCCTTCTCTTGGAGAATTGTGCAGGAATTTCAAAGATTCAATGCATATTATAACAAGTCAAACATTTTTCTTCACCTGTAATTTTTTTTTTTTAAATTTTTTTTTAGGTTTTCTATTCCTAAGGTTTCAAATTCTGACAGAAAATATGAAGATGGAGAAATTGAGACAAATTTCATGGAAATAAATTCCTCTTCTGAATATTTTTATTAGGTGTTCTCCCTTTGCATTCAGTCTAGACAGAGGAGGTATTTTTCAGTGCCTGGAACAGGTTCCTGAGTACAGCCAGAAAACATGGAGCAAATCAGAGAAATTGCAGAAATAAATATGACACATTTGTGTAGAAAAAAATCCACAAAAAATTCCTCTCAAACTTCCCTCTAACTGATTGCATCTAATTAATCTAATTTATTTTAGCTCTTGGCAGGTGTCCTATTCTAAACTCTGCATATGCCTGAGAGTTATGAAAATACACAGGACAGGGCCAAGGTAAAGCAAGGCCTCTGCCCTATAATTTCATAGACCAACTATTCCAAAGCACTGCTGAAATTATAGGTCAGAAGAACTCTTTATGAATCTTGAGAAAAAAATTTAAACGAGCATTTGTACTAAATAACAGTGATGTTATTTAGCTCCCCTTTGCCCTGTTTCTCTCATGTGTCGTGGGATTGTGAGGTCAATATTCTTCACCCATTTCTGATGTTTAGCTTCTATAGAACCAACAGACAATTGCTGCAGGTTATTCTATCCTTTACAAAAATTATTTAATTATCTACACTTAAATATTCTAGAGGAAATAAAAGTACTTGGGAAAGAAACCTAAATGAGAGAAAAGCAAGAATTAAAGACTAGGATATTATATCTTCTGCAAGAAGGGTCTTGCTTGTTTGGTAGGCTTTCTTTGATCTCTAATTATGTTAGATGTTATGTTGTTGATGTTAGTGCTCTAAATAATCCCTCTCTGAATTCACTAATTAAATCTTTTAATATTATTCATTCCCTCCCACCAAAACTTACTTTAGTAATTAAAAATGTCATGGTAATTTATTCTGGCTGTATGACTATTTTGTCAGTTATTTATTTAAATAATTTTATTTTATTACAACCTCACAAAAAATTCATCCTCATAATTTAATTACAGATGTATGTGAAAAGCCAAGAGGTATTTGGAGTTAGGCTGTGTTTGTTCACTTTATTTATGCGCTTACTCTTGCAAACTTCAGGGTATTTACAAAGGTATAAAGGGTAACAGTTGTTACCACACCAAGTAAAACTTGCAAAATATCTCCATTTGCTTCATGATAAGCATGTTATCTAAATCTTGTAAGCACTAAAGAGATCAGAGAAAGAAATGTACCTTTCTCTTGTGTAATGCTACCTGGATTTTCTTTTTGTCTTGTAAGAGACTGGCAAGTTGCTGTAAACCAGCCTTCTTAATCACTTGTGTACTCATTGCCCTTTTACTGATACCACTCACATGGAGAAAGACACATTTCTGCACAGCTCTTAGGATTTCTCTTTTTCCAGAGCTAACTGAAGGCAGCTGCCTACGTAAGATCTTTGCTCACGCTGGCAGCTCTGAGCTGGAGCGTTTCAGCCAAAGACACATTGGGGCATCAGACAGACTTGCTCTAAGACTCAAACCTCTGGAAAAAGCACAGTAAATGTAGTAACCATGCCTCTACACCCACTAAAGAAACTGAATTTTTCTTCTAGTTTCAGGATAATAAACCTAACAGCCTCATTTCCTGGAGGGTGCTGAAAATAAACTCAGCCAGACCCCTTGTTCCAGGCAGTGGAAAAGTTGGCAAGTAGTGTTCTCCAAGGGAAACCAAAGAGAACAAGTCCCTTGGTTGGAAGGGCATAGGGCAGCCTTCCTTTTTCTCTTTGCAGAGGACAGAGCTGAAATCATAGCTGTCTGAGTTAATCCTTTTTTTATTCCCTGGAGGTGGTCTATATGCAAAATGGACATTGTGCCAACCACCAGGCTGGAGCAGGTGGCTTGCCTGCTGAGCCATCCTCTTCCTACAGCCCACCATAGCCAGGGGAGGTCAACCCCCCTGATTTACTCCTCTTAACTTCTCCTTTTCAGGATGATTTGCTCACTAGTGAGGAGAGGCACTCAGTAATCAGACAGAGCACCACACCTGAGCCTGACACTTCACAAGTCACACAAAAAAAAGAGATTTATCCATGTCTTCCCCATTGCCATTCAAACCCTCCAATCCCCCTCATAATCTGTCCCTGAATGGGCAGGATCGGGTTTGGAATGATAACGAGGAAATGAGGAGAGCCTTAACTGCTCAGCTCCCTGGAAGTCTGCCTTAGAAGCCACTCAACCAGCCCATGGCTAATGGCTGCACTAGTCAAATTGTTGGGATCATAATGAAAGGCAGGTCTTCTCATGCTTCTGTCACTCCACCAGGTCCCCGCCTTTCCTCAAGTACATCGACGGACATCTTCACTGTGTGTGAGCAGAAATGTTATGGTACCTTATGCTGTGTTGATTAAACTACTTGAAGATCCTTCTGGAGTGGCTCAGGGAGAACCCCACCTGGTCTAGGAAAACGGAATTCTGGAATGGCACCACTGGAGGACCATCAGCAGGTCTGTTGTCCAGCTTGCACCTACAGAGCAGGTGATGAGTAACTAGCAGGACTGAACACAAAACCGAGTTTCCAACCCATATACCTCAACCTTTCTGCTAACATCCAACTTAACTGTGCAGTGGAGACATCTTGCATTGTTTTACTACAAACCTTGCAGAATCCAATGCTGTCCAAAAAGTGTACTCTGAAACCTCATTTACCTGCACATACCATGCTGTCTGGTACAGTAAAAAATGCCCAGTCCCAGGACCTCAGGTCCCCTCCTCCTTTCCCCTGCCCTTGCATACCTGCACACTCAGCACTTCCCTCACATAAAGCTTGATCTGCCTCTAGGTTTGCTTATCACAGTCTCAAGAGTAAGTACTATGCAAAGTTAAAATCTGTTGAGCACAAGGGCATTTGACCCTGACCACAACCTGCTGTTCCTTTAACAAACAATTAAGACATTCCATGTGTGACTAAATTTGAAAGCAAACCCAAGAATTAACCAGCTTGTTTTAAATAGGGATATAAATAAGAACCAGCCCAGCTATTGCCTAAGAGATAAGCCAAAACTTTGGGGTTCAATAAAAGTTCAGTCACTTTCGAAGGCTGAATATTTATTTTAGGGAACAGGGTCATAATTTAGGGAAAAGGTCTTTATTTAGGGATTTTAAGAAACACAATGTCCCCCTGAATCTCTTTTCTATTTGAGTCAGTTTCCTCTGAGTATGGATGATGCTAAAGGAAAATAACAAAGCCAAATCCATTCTTACCTAGCACAAAAAGTATTTCTGTGGGACTTCTAGTTCTAGTGTGAAGTAGCAACAAACAAAATAGTTACAAGGGTATCTGCATAACTCTGCTTTATATGTCTCTCTCTCGGCTTGTGAGGAGAGAATGCAGTAAAAAAATATCTGCATTTAAATCAGGCTTGACATAGAAGCTTGGCTGGCATAATACAGACTAGCTTTTAAAAAGATGCTAACAGAAAATACTCAAATTTTAAAATTAGTGGCACCTTGCTTGATCAATTTCATTAGAATGGCAAATACCATTTCTTATATGAAATGGTGGATTAGATCCTTGAATCGCTAATTAAAATATTTCTTCTAGATGTTCATATAGTTATGTGTTACAGTTCTGGATCATATAACCTAGGAAAATCTAAAATAGTTTTAATGCTCTTTCTAGGTAAAACTGCATGTATCAGGAGAATTTGAAAGTAGCTTCTTAGCATGAAAATTTTCTCTGTGGCAGAAAAATACATGCAAGGAGAACTTTGGTTCTGCTTAATAGTGTGAAGTTAACAAAATCAGTAATTAAATTATGAGATCATGGAAAGTGACTATACCCACACATTTTTTGAGGTGATATGGAGTGCAGAGAGTTCATTTTTCAGGGTCTGTAGATTGAAGATTACACATTAACCACTAACCCAACTGATAACTCTATGGACAGAGTCCATTCTTCTATGTAACATGGTCTCACTTGTCCCATGCATGATGTTTTATGAGAGCTCTAAAACTTATGCTTGCCCTGTTTTCTTGCAAATTATTTTCCATGTAGGTCAAAAGAGCCTTTCCTAAAGGATTCAGCAAAATATCTGAGGATTTTCATGTAGATAAAATGAAACTTTACATGAAAACTACTACAAGGAGGAGTTTTACTTCAGAATATGAAAGTGATCAATTATTCCTATTACTCTTGAATTTGGAAGAGAACTGCTGTTTGCCTAAGAATTGCACACTACAGCCTATCACTGCAGTGTAAAGCTTAAATAATTGAAAGTATTTAAGTACTTCACAAGCATCGTGATTTCAAAGAGGCTGCTTACATGACCATCTTTGAAATCTTTGTACCTTCTACATAAAATCAAGGGCAGTAGCAACATCAAGGGATTTTCTTGATGTTTCTGACACTTCTTGTGAGAAATTTTCTGAGTAGCAGAAAAATTGTTAATATGTCTGAAGTTGTTGGTTTAATATTCTGTTTTAACAGCTGAGGAAGGTAAGCACATCATTACAGCAATTAGTAAGTACAGTAGTAAGATTTGTTTTGAAAAGAAGGAAGTTTAAATGCAATATTTTAAAGAGATGTTTCATGGCACTATCAGGGGTCAGATGAAAGTCAGAAGATCCATTTGTTCTGTAAAATACAGGAAAAACTATAAGCACACAATGGTGTTATTACCTTCCTAATTAAAATCTTCAGTGTCTCTTGCTACAAGTGAAGATTGTGTAGCCATTATAGTAAGTTAACACTCAAATACAAGACAGTGGTATCAGTATTGAATTTTATCACCCTGTAGATCCTTTGTGATAGTTTTTTCTTGCTCCTTATGCAAATTAATTGAACACATACCATTCATTAACCAGTACATATTTTTCTGTAAGCATTTATAGCATTGAGGTTTTCTGTTATTGGTAAAAAGAAATTATAGATCTTTTGCTGAAATCAAAAGGATTCAGAGCATTTCAATGTCCATATTTCCAAGATGAAGGTTGTACTGGATCTTTTGACTCACTCATTTGTTCCCACTTCACCATCCTAATCCATTTTCATTACATAGCATATTTTATTAACCATACATTTAATATGTGCCTGCTATTTCAAATCTACTAACTAATACTGTGATATTTCAGCAGGATTTTCAAAACAAATCAGCCTCAACAATTTGATTGCTTTCCCCTAAATTTCTGCTTTTCCAAGAAATTTCAAATTAACAGCTTTTCCACAATAAAAACTGAATATTGAAATGTAAAGAAAAAATTGTCCTAAAAAAGTTTTATTTTAAAACTAGCAGTGGTAATTTTCATTTGAAGTCATTTAAAAAATGTATTTCTTCTCTGTAACATACAACAAATAAATTAAGTTTTCACTCAGCTGTGGCAATAGTTACCTTTTTGAAAGACTTCAAATCCAGAAATATTTAGAATGCTTTAATTAGCTTCAGAGAAATCATATATTTTTGATTTCCTGAAAACTCGCTTTAAAAGGCAGATAGTACCTTCTTGTTTGATTTTTGCCTCTTTTGAGGAGCTTCTTAAAGATCAGAAAGTTTAGAGGTCAACAAGATGATCTGACCCTTAGTAAGTGAACCCCTAATTATTCCAAAAGACTGAGGCACTGGGGATCTGGGATCTTCATTATTCTCCGAAATGTGGTGTTTCCACTGAGCTCTGTTGAGAGATCCCTTACCTCAATCAGCTCTTTGCCTGCCCAGCCTTTCTATACTTTACATTCTTGTTTTGCAGATAGCACAAAATCTGTCAAATGAAATATATACTTGATCTTTCTTATCATATTGTTTTACCAAAAATTATGCAGTGCCTGGTATATAATTCTAAAATAGTGCTAGAAACTATTATATTCTGCTTCCAAAACTGAGGCTTTCTGAAGTCCACAAATGCTGGCAATGTCTTTTGAAAACCTTCAGGAGCTTGATCCAAAGCCAGCTCAAGCTAATGAGACATTTTCCACTGACTTTAAAAAGTGATTCCTCAGAGTGCAGTACATGTTGCGTATTACAAAGAAATTTTACTTTCGGGCTTTTTAGGGTGTTGTGGTGTGGAGCTTTTTCAAACAATCAGTTTAAAGGCTAGCTCCAAAGTCCACTGGTCTCAGAAGGCTGAATCAAGCTGAAAATTCTGTTCTGTTGAGTATTAAATATTTCACTAAGGCAAAATTCAGCTCATAAATGCACCCAACAGTTACCTAGCTGACTAGATCCTTCCTCATCCTGCTTTGCCCTTCCATTGAATATAAGCTGACTGATGCCCATGTTTGCAAAGAAAGACCCTTGTACAGAGGCAATTTGTTTATAGTATTTAAGGACTGTGACCTGTGCTCCTAAGCTATAATGATTAATGATACAATAATGCAAAAGTTTCAGGCTCAAGACCCTCCTTCCTTTGGGTCTTATATGAACAAAATGACCAAGTATTTTCTGACCCATACTCTGAAAGATGCCCATTTTTTAAGGTGTTTTATTAACACATGTGAGCCCAGTTAAAATTAGTGAGAACTGGGGAATTCATTCAGTAAAAGCAGTGACTGACCAGGAGTGAGTTCCAGTTAGGAATTCTGCATGAGTTAAGTATGATATTTTACTTCTTCACTGCTATACACCTCAGTGAAATGGGTTAGTCTTACTATAAAGAAACAGCCAGATTCTTGTCTTTCACCTATTTTTTATTGCAGGTTCCTGTCTTTTAACTTTGATTTGTATAGCTGCACTGTCTGCTGTGTGCTGGTGTCCCCACAGGACCCTTTGTTTCCTTTGAAAACATTCAAAACAAACAAGACCCTTTCTCTTCCCATAGACAGCACACATAATATTAATGGTTATCTACCTGTGATAAGCAGAGCAGTATCATTTTACATGACTTGAAAGGGTCATCCATATCGTCAAGCACAATTAACTTGTCTTACTCTCACAAAATGGGCTGAGGGAAGTTACTGAGGCCATACTTCTTCACATACCTGGAAAAGAGTTCCTGGAACTGTTTTCCAGGACAAGGAGATACCCAAAAGACACAAAAAGATTCTAAACAACAAGCACAACAGGCTTTCTATTGAGAAAAGAAGCTGTACTGCACCTTTTTGATGTGATACTCTCTGTGGTGCCTGTGTGTGTATTTACTGAGATGATCAATTGCATAAAAGTTTGAACAAGTTGAGCTGCAGGATTTAACTTCCTGCTTATCCCACTTTCAAAGAAAGCAAACTCTTTGAAATATTTCTGGAAAACAGAGTGAAAGTTATTTTGAGGATATATCCAGACTTCAGTAAAAAGTATTCTGAAATATCACAGAACTTGCATTGTTTCTCTATTCAGGTTTTGTTTTGCAGCCTGCCTAGATCAAAAGAGCAAACTGGGAATGAGTGGTAACTCCAGTTCTCTGAAGGAGGCTTTCACACCCTACAGTACCTTTCAGTTCTCAAAACTAATAAGTGAAACAAAGATTTTTTTTTAGAGGAGAAAACGTCCAAGTAACCACTGTGTGGAGGACAATGTTTGTAATTTAGAATGTGAGCATATCCCCTCTGAGTCAGCACTGAATCAGTGTCCCTGATGTTTAGGGTAGTGCCATGCCGTTTCATTCAGATGTAATGATGTTGACCACTTGGGCTGTGGAGAATGGCACAGCACTTGTCACAATAAAATAGATATTAAATGCGTGACGTGACCAAATGCCATATCAAAGTACTGCTATAGCCACATACATTATTCCTGCAATTAAATTAAATATATTTCACTTCCTGTCTTAAATAACTGGGTAGTACTGCTGCCAACAAGGTGCTGACTTCCAACAGAAGAATGATTGACTGTCAATAGTACATCCTTTATTCTTTAGAGTTTTTTCCTGAAATGCTTTAGGATCTTTTAGGAGAAAGTGACCTGGTTAATGTAAATCTTTTCTTTATTAATAAAATCACAAGTTTGAATCTGCCATTTTCTTTTTACTACTAATGAAAAAGTCTCTACAATACCAATCATGCCGTGTCTTTTCCTAGTTTAATATGCCTATGTAGGGAGAGATGGTAAGAAGAAAGTTAGCCTTTCTTGCACAGATAAAATTTAAAATAGAGAAATAATTGAACAATGCCTTTTCCCAGTGTCTTTATTTTTAAAAAACAAACAAACAAACAAACAAAACCCTGTAGATTTATTTTCTTCAGCAGGAAAAAATGTCTTGAGAAAAAAGCAAAAGTACTCCCAAATAATTTCTGTCGATTTTAAATTATTCTGTGATTCTGTGAATCATTTCTGTGTGTGTTTTCACCTTGATAAGAAAAGGGAAGTTGTAAATGCTTCAGACATCCATTTTTATTTCTTTGGCAATGATTAAAGCTAAACTGGTATGTTTTGATAAAGAAATCAAAGCATCCTTTCCTCCTCTTAACCCTGCGGTGACAAATTTTTTTGCCAGCTCTACGCTGGGCGAGTGCAGCTTGCATGAAAATGGGGAGGCTCACAGGGGTTTAGAACAGGCTGTCGAGGGCGAGTTTTGTCCTGCAGGGAGAGCGGAGTGCCCGCGATGGCAGCGAGGGGCTGAGGACGGACCAGCTCTGTCGCTGCTCGCAGCCCACGGCTGCTGTAACCTGAGGCTAGGGAAAGGTCAGCGGCCGCGCTCTCTCGTCTGCTCTCTGCCTATCTGTGCCATCTCTTGAAATAACAGCGACTTCCAGGACTCCTTCGCTTTCTTCCCTCTCCAGCCCCGGCACCCCTTCCCTCCCCAGCCCTTCTCTGGCACACATCCTTCAGCGCCACTCTCTTTGCTTCCTTGAGCTTTTCCTGTTGTCATCACAAGGACCTTTATGTCCTTTATTGTACTGTGTCCTCTCATTGCCTGGCTCAAAGGCTATCTCTGGCTCTGGAGATAAAGTCTCCACTAACAGGGATGGAGATTTAATTTGAAAAAAAAACCATAAAGGGTTAAGAAAAAGAAATATGCTGGTGTCCTGTTTTGGGAACAAATCCACTCTCTGTTATTTGGTTACATTGGTAAATTAAAAAATTGCCCTTAATTATCTACTCCCTCCTTATCATACCCAAACTTTGTGAATTTCCTGAAAAATCTATTTATGATCTGTACCCTTGAAACTTGGAAGCAATTCATTGGAGAGAAGCTTCCATGTTACTCTGCCAAGTGGAATACTAAAATAGACTTGCATTGTTATTTTTGAGTATTCGTGACCCTTCATTCGCTTGTTTGTTTTAAAGGGATTTTTTTGGTTGAAGCTGTTTTGCCTTGGTGGCAATGAAAGTTGTAAAGGGTGTTTTAAGCAATAAAAAAGTAATTGCTTAAGTTTGCAGTGCAAATTATTTCAGAGTGATCTGCGTATTTGAAAGAATGTGACTGCTTCTGTAACATGCTATATTATGTGGTAGATCAGGCACTAAAAAATATGTACTGTACTAAGAAACTTCACTAACCCAGAACTGGAACTTTGGGTAGAAAAGTAATTTCTTATGTACTTTTAGGCCATAAAGCCTTGCTTAAATTTACTTCTGAAATGAGGAAACTGTCCCTGCTGCAAGAGCTCTGCTTGAGGCTGCAGGGCCACCTGCGGCTCCTCTTCCCATGTGTTTCTCACAGATGTGCCAGCAGTGGGTCTTCTGCTGCTGGGAGTGTTTGTCAATAGCAGGGCCTCCTCAATACCTGCTCAGGTGGGGTACCAGCCTGGTGACTGGCAGGGGAGGGGGAGACAGGCTTTGCTGTTCACAGACATCAATCCCGTGCAAATGGAACAGCAGTCTGCAGAGAGATACATCGGTGAGTACCTGAGTCCCTTCTCTTGACAGTACATGTATCAGTGAAAGTACCTGTACACTGCCACACTGATGACATTGAGGAGTAAGAGCAACCTCTTCTCTTCCTTGCATTGCCAAACTGTTTTGCTGCAATACAGCATAAACACAAGGAAAAATCTGTGGCATCCAAATCATGTTCCTACCTGAAGAATGTTTCACATTTGAAAAAAAGCAAGCAAGCCAAGTGAAGATTCTTAACCTAATAGAAATATGATGAGCAACGCCCAGAATTTAACAGACGTTTTCATTATCTATTCCCCAGTGACTACTGAAATATTTGACCAGACTCTCCAAGGAAATTCAGTTATGATTAATTAAAAAAGAATGTAGGGCCTATTTAAAAGTAAGATATTTGTAGTAAAATAGCCTGAAAATGTTCCTAGGACAGAGAGAGAATTTCTAAAGACTTCCATGTACTTTGCCACAATGTTGTTCCTGGTGTCAAAAAGACACCTCAGCTTGTACAGACATTCAAAATAAACTCTGATTGCTGAAGCTATGTTACAATTTAGTAGCATTCTTATATTCACTCTACTGAAGATAAATCTCTTCCTCAGCCCCGAGTACCTGCAGCCTTTCAGGTCTGGGCATTGAAGTAGTGCTCTGAGCACATATATAAGCGTATTTGTAAATAATTCTGTACACATACATATTGCTTTCTCAACATTACGGTACCTATTAATCATTGGTTCATTTGCATTGCTTGTTCTTTAATTTACTTCTGAAGCTCCTAACACTCAAGGCAGATCTGAGCTCAAGAATTGCAGACATGGTGTGTCCTTCCTGAAACAGAGAACAAGTATTCCTTGCCCTTAACAAATGCATAGACATCTGTCTATACCATTGTCAAATGCCATTAGATGAAGACTCCTCTCATAAATCTGGTGGAATTATATGCCAGAAAACAAATATTTTATGCATATATGATGGACTCTACCTGTGCTACTTAATGCATTAATGACAATTACTTGCAAACTTCTGGTGACTGAGCTGTAAGGCTCTAAAGCACAGACTGGAATAAAGTACTGGGAAAGTAATATGGACAAGCAGAGATTTCACTGTATAACACCATAAGTGTTTTAGCATGCTAAGCATAAATTTCCTTCAATTACGTAGATATAGGACTTCAAAGGTAAATGTAATTGTTAATATTCCAAGCATGTGTATCTAAAATATGTTATTTATTGACCATTTGTACTATGAATAGGTGTACTTAAAGACACTTTAGTGTAAAGTGTTACTGTCTGCTAGAGATCTCTTCATTAAATGTTTGTAGAGTCCTGAGTGGTTTGCAAGTCAATTAAACCACTGATGGAACAGAGATAAACACTTCCTACTGAGAAATGTCACATCAGTCTTTCTGCTTCATTTCATTGTGTCATTTAATGCACTGAACGGATTCAAATGACACAGCACCAGCTGTGATATCATGGCATGGACTATATAACGTGCTGAGCCACGTGCAGATGGATAAATAGTATTGTAGTTGTACCAACTGGCACAGAGAGCAGTGACAAGCTGTCATATTACTTTTAGGGCACAGTAACCTGCAGCTGAAGCCTGGATAAATGGATTTTCTTCGATGCACTACTTTCCAAGGAGCAGCATGCAGGCATGTGCAATTTAACACCCACTAGCTCTCCCTTCCTTGAAAATTAAGAAGTGTGGCAACCAGTGTTGTCAGGATCTTTTTAGGATTAGGTTTCCTCTTGCTTTCTACAAATGGGAATGCCAGCAAACTCTGTCACTCTGTTCTACTTGATACATCACTCACATTGTTCAGGTTAATAGATGAGGCACTGGAGTTTCAGGAGTGCTAACGAGTTGCAGTTCACTTAGGGCTTGCAATTTTTCAAACAGATGAAGTATGTACCTATTACAAACTATCTTTATGGAGAGCTCAAGAGGTCCTGATTTCTTAAGAGTTATGTAGTTACAAGGAAGGTAAAAGCATTTTGAGTGCACAGAGAAACCATATGTCCCTATTTTAATATAAGGCCTCATGAATTACTTTTCAAAATACTTGAAAGCTTCCAGATTTTTATTTCATTGTTTAGGTGCCCTGCTATGGTTGATAGCATGTTGTTTAATAACAGCAAAATATATGTCAGAGTTGACGTAGAATTCATTGTTCTATTGAGTATTATGTTTCATTCATATGTCTAAATTGTGGAGGAAGCATACAGTAGTATTTAGCAGTATTTTGTGAGATAAACACAGAAAAAAGAGAAGATAGCTCAGTGCACTTGGGAACCATTAGATGTGGTCTTGTACTTCAAATAAATGTTGGTGTCATATGATTCACATTTTATGATAAATTAATGCAGCACCCTAAAATAGAAATAAACAAGACTCCATTTCTCAGAAATGTGCTTGCATTTCTTCTACAGGAATATTTTTGGAACTGTGTTTTGAAAATACCATAGTGCTCGTAGCTGCAGCAAACCTAAGTGAGCTAGGTAGCCAATATAGCCATGAACGAAACTTGCTGCAATTCCTAATCAAAGCAGTGCCACAATATCTTCTCTGTTCCTCTTGCCAGCTAAGAGTGCTAAGCCTCCTTCCTACTGCAGCTGAACCATGCTTCCAGCACTGGGTGTCTCAGACAGAAGAGAGATTTGTCCCTCTTTTCCATCCATGCCTTTGCTCACAGAGTGCACCTCAATTTGACCTCAATTATTTTTTAACATTCATGGCCCTTTTTTTGGGATGCATTTTAAAAACAAAATTAGAAATTAAATTGGAATGAGGAAAATGGGGTTGAAAAGACCTGGAGACTTCATTTTCTCTTTTTGGGAAAGCAAAAAGACATTAAATGATAAAAAGAGAAATATGCAAAGAAAATCAAAGTCAGGGGTTTGTGTATATTTCTTGTCACCCTACTGTATACAAAAGGAAAGTCATTAAGGTTACGAGTCATGAGAGTTCTTCTTGATGGTAAAATTGCTTTGTCAACAAAAGGGCTAAGTATATTAATGTATCATATTTCATCTCCTGCTCTTTCTGTCCATATATTACATGCTTGCTCATTTGAGTATAATAAACCCCTAAAATTTACAGCTTCTTCTAGGATTTTTATGTGAAATTAACTGAAAACAGATTTTACTTGGGAAAAGAAAACAAATGTTTGCAACTGAAATGCTTCTGCTTTGGAATCAGTTCTCTGAACAGAGAAGGTTTTCAGTGAACCACTGCTGCTTGGTCTCTCTGCTGTGGGACCCTGTACACAAGGCTCTTTGGCAGATGGGAACACTCCCTCTCACCTGTACATGTCCTCCTCAGGAGAGCACAGCATCAGGTGTTTGCTTATTTACTCTCCTTTTGGACCTTTGGCTTGACCTGTCATTGCTCACCCTGACTAATCTCCAGTGGGAAGGGTGGAAGTTTATCTGTCCCAGAACTGATCTTGTGGTTACAGGGTTCTTCTGGGATGTGGGAAATTTGGAGTCAAAACTCTCTGAGGCTGAAGATACTAGCCAGATTTCCTGCTCCTGGATGAAGGGACTATGGCATCATGCACAATGTGAGCATGGATACTTTCTTCTTCATCAATACAGGGCATAACATTTCTTCCCTGAGCACAGAAAATCATTTGAAGCTCCGAAGCTGTTTCACGCGGGTGCCAAATGCAAGCAAGAGAAAAATATTCCTGACACCTCTTTTTTTCAGTGCTCATTGTAGTTTGTTTTGAAAGTCCTGTCATGCTGAGTAGAACACTCAGACAGGAATTCTTGAGTGCTCACCTCTCTTCGTTCAGCCTGCTAGGTACCTCATCCAGAAATCCCCCTCCACAGGCAGGTGTTCCAGCCTGTAGTGTGGGTTATTGCAAGGCTAAAATTCCTTCTGGTGCCTTGGCCTTAACAAGGTTCTTCTTAAGTAATAGACATTCAGCACTGGTGTGAGTCAGCTGCTTCAGTAGATTCTCATTCTGTCATGGACAACACATACCATCAAGTGCTGAAAATCACCATGAGGTCACCTAGAAGGGCATTTGGGTATGGATGACTCCAGGTGCAGATGCAGTAGGGCACAGAGCTCTTGCAAAAGAAAATCTCAGCTCTGCAGTAACCAGAATCCAACCCAAAGCCTGTAGGAGTCAAAACAGATATTGCTGTCTACAATGTGAAGGAGCCGATCCATTAGCTGCAGGAAAAAAAATGAACTACTCTTTCTAGCACAGGCCAGCTATGCAAAAGCAACATTAAGCCACTTCACTGTTAAAACTTTAGAACAGACTAACATGAAGATTATTGGGAAATCAAAACAAAATCTTTAAAATTGCTGCATTACACTAGAGATGAAAATACATATAAGGAAATTTTCAGAGAGCTTGGATAAAATATTAAATATTATAACATTTTGAAATAGGCAGCATCTTCCAAGAATTTCACCAAGTGCCTGGATTTTTTTGTCCTGGGGGAAAAGGGGAGTGTGAAATAAAACCAGAGCAGATTGGTAAATCTGTAATATAATGCTGCAGCAAGCCAGTCTTTGGGCAGCATCTCAAACTGCAGCTAAGACCAGATGCATTGCCCCATAGAATGTGCAACAAAAGTCAACACACGTGATGACCTGCCCTTTCAGACCATAAATCCTGCCCATCTTACCCTTCTAAATTGCTACAGTGGTCATGTCACAGCTTAAAATATATCTTTCCCGGTTTCTTATGTTTGCTGCCCTGAGTGTTACTCTCGAGGCTAGTGGAAGGCAGGAAGTTAGGTGCTGTTATTTTTTTCCATGTGTATGTAAAGCTTAATAGACTAAACTAGGCAGGTCAACAATAGGCAAAATTAAAACAGTTCTAAAAATGAACTAGACCAGAGGAAACAATTATAGGGCTGCTATTTGGAGGAAACAAGCACTGGGTGGTTCAGTCGCTAACACAATGAAGGAGACAGCCCATGATGACGCTTCTAAACCCTTCCCAGTCTGATATTCCCAAACTGTCCAGTGTTGTTTACTTGCCTGGAACACTGCCACAGACACATCCTGATGGGTCAGGAGCAATCCTCAGCAATTGCTGTGAGAAATAGGAAGCAGGCAAAGAGGGCAGCAGTAAGTGACATCTGCTCCTTTGAGGAGCAGTGAGAGCTTTCCTCTCTCTGGGTTGTCTGAGGCAACGCCTTTGGTCAAAAAATAACTCCAGGAGTTATCATGGATTTCAGAACACATCGTCAGATAACATTTTCAGTTACCCAGGTCTGCTTTTAGGACAGCAAAGTGCTTGGTAGTATTCTCGCTGCCAACCCCCAAATTATTAAAGCAATATTAATCAGTGGGGAACAAAAGAGCCATGACCTTAAGCCAAATGCACTGACTGGGAACTTAGAGGACTTGTCCTGGTTTTTGTGTTGACACAGAATTACACTGACTGCATCCTTGGAATGCTCAGCTTTCCACCTGTGACTAGAATTCTTGCTTTCTCCTTGTCCTTTAAATGATACATTCAGCTGCAGGAGGTTTGTGGCAGGCAACTGTCTCACATTGGGTGTTAATACTTTACACGGCACAGCAATGCTAGGTTTCACGCTGCCATAACAATGACAGACTCTTGCATCTATCTGCCTTACTGCTAATCAATGAGCTTACCTATCACACCCTAGATCTGTAAAGTAATCAGTTTCATTTTTAGTGATAGGCTTTTGCCAGGCTCTCTGATGCCTAGTTGAAAGTTAATGATTAAAAAAACAAAGGTCTTTGTTGAAGGCACGGAAATGTCAGAAATGGAAAGTGCCAAGAGCCCAACAGCTGTATTACCCAAATATCCATTGATAAGCAGGACAAAGATAAGAGAGAGTTTCTCTAGTATCATTTTTTTGTGCCTCCTAAAATGTTTCTAGTAGGTGAAGGTAATCTAAAAACTTTCATCCAAAAGGCTAAATAAAAAAACAATTAAGTGCTTTCAAACCTCTTCTATGGAGAATTTATGGAAGACATCGTGCATAGATGTTCTTGTCTGTCAGGTTTTATGATGTGAGGTGAGAGTGGTGGATTTTTTTAATCCAGAAAACAATGCAGACCACAACTATATAATCAGAAACTTACCACACGGTTATTCTTTTTTTTTTTTTTCTGCAAACATTTTAATTGCAGCTGCAAGAGACTGAAAAATCCTGCCTGATAAGCATGCTTTTCTGCTTTAAAAATACAATGGAAAGCTACCATGTGTACACAAAAGCTCATTAAATTAAATGCTAGGGATTATCTCTGAAGGTAAGTGAATATAGAAGGCAGGTGGAGATAATGAAAGCAGGATATTATCCCATTAACATTTCTTCTGTTACTGCACCCACTTTGCTGTCCGTTCTCATTAGCATCCTACCAGAAAGCTACAGACTAGCTGGTAACTCCATCACCTCTATGGACCAGCCAGTCTTGCAGAGTGAGGAAAGGTGCTGACGGCTCCATGTCAGTCAGAGCAGTCACATGGTGAGGAAAAGTGCAGGCTGCAGGTGAGGCTGCAGAGAGGTGCCTGATACGCCCTTCTCAGCACAGCCAAGTGCTGTCGGTGATGCAGCAGCTCTGCTCAGGTCCTACCAAAAAATTGTATGCTCTTTCAATGTTTCATTGCCTCACATCACCCATGCAGCTGCTAATGGCACTCCTTCTATTGAAAAGTGATTTTGCATGATGCATGTGTCCCAGAGCACACACAACACCTACAGACCCCTCTCTAATACCTAGGAACTAAATGTACTCTTTAAACACAGGCTGGCAACAGGGGTGGTGCAGAGCTGTGCTGGCCCTGGGGCAGCTCAGGGGAAGGAGAAAGGAGGCAGGAGAGTAAGGATCCTCCCGGGCTGCAGGAGGGGCCAAGGGTGACCTGGCAGGGTCTGCAGCTGTGTCCCTCACTCAGGCTCCACGAGTCTTCCAGAACAGGAAAGTCAAAGGGGAAGATGACATTAGGACAGCTCTGCTGTGTCCCTTTCTCTGCCCTCTGGAGTCCCCTGGGAAGAGGAGAAAGGCATTTTGCTGCATTCCAAGGGTCTTTTTCTGGAGAATCACAGTCATGGTGTTGGGAAAGCAAGAGCCACTGGGAGCTAATTCTTTGGGCTTGTTCAGGAGACTGAGTTAAAGTTTTCCTTTCTTAGATGTTGAAACCATTTCTGCAAGCACAGATTGATGTTTTTTGTTCATCTGGTTAAGCACAGACTTTCATTCATCTTGCAGAAGATGAGGAAGAAGATCTATAGGAAAAAAGCATCCATGGAAGAGTCTTTATGATGCCCCCAAACTGGTAGCAATTATTACATGACACTAGAATTTTCAGGAGAAATGGGGACACTGTAATTAACTGGCAGTCAATTCATTGCTAGTCCAGCTCATTGCCAATCCATTGCCAGCCCAGGCAATCCACTTTCAGCCAGTGCCCTCACTATCTTTAACTTCTTCTTCCCTCCCATTCTTCCCCTTGCCTTTGGAGTTTCTCCTGTGATTCCTCTCCCTTCCTTGTCTTTCTGTGTAGCTAATCTCTTCCTAACTAAACCCTATCCCAAGAACCAAACTCCCAAATCCATTAACCATTGCTCTCCCTGGTTTTATGTTTTCGTTTTCCCTTATCCCATCTCTAGTTTGTTTACATGCACTAAAAAGACCTAATCTGTTGAGGTGGGGAAAACCCATTATTCCCTGTTTCTATTCTAAATCTCTTTTACCTCTTTTCTTTCTCCCTCTCAGTCCCTAACTGCCCCTAAGGCCCCAAGTCTTATAAACATAAATACAATTGCATTTGGCTTTGAAGCACATATCAGCCCCATACAATAAGATGGCATACAGAGGATACCTATAGGCTATGCTTCATTTTTAAACTGTTTTCCTTCCTCTTCTCTTCTTCTGTTTTCATTGTCTCTCTGTTTTTGTTTGTTTTCTCTGTCCCATTTTTCATCCAGGACCTTCACCCCACCCTTGCAACCTCACCTCAGAGGAATGCAAACCAAATAACCATTCAAGACTGGTGAACTTTAAAACCCATGACACTCAAGTGGGTTGGAAATTATACATAACAATTTCACCCATCCCTTGTTTAAGACCCTGATGAACAGCTTGCTGTAGCTCCTGGGTTAATGTGCAGAAGGATGTGCTGCTGCATGTCTCCCTTTCACAAGGGAAACACTGGAATGTGGCTGGGTACCAAAAAGCCTGTTGCAACATGGTTTGTTAGAAGGACACCCTGGATTCCCCACACGCATCTCATATACAGGGTTTTTCAGCTCACCTTCTTTGATAGTGAGAACATGGAAACGGCAGGACGAGTCTTGTTGATTGCTTAAGTGGAATAATTTTTTAGGGTAATGAAGAGACTAGTTGGCAAATCTGCTTGGCCCAAGTTGAAAATCTATCCCAAACAACCAAATAGAGCTTTGTTTTTTTGAGCAAGAAAACAAAATTGAAAGGACTCTCCAGTTTTCTTTTTCTTGCTTTTTATAAACAATTTCTTAAGGCTGCCTCAGAAAGTCACGTGCCATCCCTTTATTGCCTTCAAAAATCGCATACTAGCTGGGTCCAAAATGTATTTTATTTACTTAGCAAGTAGTTTAAACAGTGTCATTTCGAGCAAAGCCAGGGTGCTGGAGTCTGAGACATGAGAAGATACTTTCCACTGTGCCCCCAGCGTGTCAGGGCTGCAGGCAGCAGCGAGAGACCCTCGATGTGGGGGCTCTCAGACAGCAGGGAGCAGCAGTGGGTCCCCAGAGCAGAGGGGTCCCTGCCCACGACACAGCAAGAGGGGACAGGGGTTCAGAGACAGGCGCCAGAGGGGCCAGTGCTGTGCCACTGCACGCAAGAGTAGCAGAAGCCCACCCCCACCCATTGTTTACTCAGCTCTCTCCCTTCTCTCTCTTCACTCGCAAAACCAGGCTTGCAATTGTCACAATAACAAAGCTGGAATTGAATTTCTTTTCTGGAAAACCTTTAGTATCAGTTCTAGTTTTTTTCCCTTATGGGATGAAGCTGTTCTTCTTACAGGAAGGGGTGGATAATTTCTTGAAAATGAGCAAACAAAGTGAAAATGAAACGTTTTAAACTACAAGAAAATGCTTGAATCCAGATTCAAGCAATAACAGATCTCTAAGGGGCATAAATCTAATTTTCCATGCAATTAGTTTCAAATCATGATAAGTGACAGATGCTTTCATTTATTTGGCTGAATTGTGACAACATTTTTTTTTCTATAGCCCTCCAAGCCTAATCCAAAATCTACTAATGCCAGTGGAAAGACTCCTACTGTCCTCAAATGGACTTTGGATCAGGCCCTAATTAGTCTAGGGCAAAGCAATAAACTCAAATACTTGAATTGTTTTATGTTGAGTCTCAAACCATACTTTGTTTTCATTCTACGCTTATAGAAAAACTAGGAATAGCTTAGATCCCCTCGTTTAGGAAAATTTAAACTGAATTAGTTTATATGAAAAGCCCCCAACAAGTTAAAAATCTGCCCTGGAAACACTATACCCACATTATTTTAAGAAAATGCAGGAAAAGTGTACAGTTTTTCCATAGAAACAATGGACACATTTCAAACATCGCAAAAAGCATACCCGGGAATCCTCCTTCAGCAGAATCTTAGTGCTCAGTAATGATAGTCTGCCGTATGCCTACCTATACCGCAGCAGCTGATGTACGTATGATATATAAAAGAGTGTACACAAGGATGCATATTAAACATACCTATAAGCAACTATAATTTTTATTGACGTAAATAAACTTCACTCGCTGAAGGATATTTTTTGTTGATATAATTATATGTACATTAGAGTCCTTTTGGCATGACTGTGTGCTTCAGGTGAATTTTTCACACATCATAACAAAGCTGGCAAGATTTTTAAGCATTATTAAGTCGTAGGCTGGATAACATTTTAGTTGGCAAGGCATAAGCTTCTTGACTTGCTCTGCACTGAGATGATACAGTAGAATTTACCTAAGGAGCACACTGGAGAAGGCACTTGGTTCAGATGCTTAAATTAAAATCTTGCATCCATAACAGATCCAGTGCCAATCACAAGTTTTTATAAAGACTAAACAATGGAGAAAAGGTACACAAACAAGTGCAGACAGCTGCCTTTCCCCTCTGTTTATAATTAGAGCAGACAGCACCCTACCTAGCTCACTCTGTTCCAGAAGTCAGGTAGCCACTTCATTATTGCCACACACTCTTCCAGCAATGTGGTTTATTAGCCTGGGCTTTTTGCCATGATAGCACAGCCTCATGACTTTCAAAGCAGACCTGGTGTATGTCTGACTAGCTCAGAATGGAGCTATGTAGAAATCAGCCACATTGCTATACTGGGCGGGACTTCTGGTCCAAAGTTAGAGGTCCACCATGCACGCATCTATGTCTGAGTTAGTTCTCAAGGTTCTTTTTAGAAGCAGTGAAGAGAAATGGGCACATCTCGGGTTCAGTTCTTTTCATTTGCAGGTGTGTGTCTAAAGTCAGAGGAATTACGGAGCTGTGGCCATGCTACAAACTGAAGACGTGTGCCTGTGGACAGTATAGACTCATATTTCCAAGGACACTTCTGCAAAATTCTTTTTTTGAGGCACATCAAATCATTATGTTTGTGCTGTGATACTTCCCTGGGGAGCCTGTTCCAGTGCTCAACCATGCTCTGGGTGAAAAAATTTTTACTGTTATCCAACCTAAACCTCCCCTGACTCAGCTTCATGATGCTTCCTCAAGTCCTGTCACTGGTCATGAGAGAAAGGTGTGAGAGTAATTGCAAAGGCAAATGATGTTCTTAGTGATGAAGAGGACCCAGATACTGAGGGCTTCTCTCTGCATGGAGTTCCAAAGAAATGGATGATGGCTGTGTCAGCAGCCAATATGTCTTACTTAGTCAGATCATTTGCAGGAAAATAGCCAGCACAAGCTGAGGTCAGAAAACATTTGCAGGCTTTCAACAGTTGTCTGGTATGAGATGTAAACCTTCCAAATGAATAAGCTGATTGTGGTGTGTCTGACACTCCTCACGGAGTTTGAAAGAAAAACATTTGAAAACCTGTTCACGCGGCATAGTTCCATATGTTCTATCCGGTAATTAGCACATCTCTTCTGTGAAACACCCTGTTAAATAAATTCATTTGATCTACAGCAGTTTTTGTCAATGGTTCAGACAAGTTAACCTAGTGCATCTTTAAGGACTAAATCTGCTGAAACAGGGGTTTATTTTATTTTGAGGCAATATTTTTAACAGATCTCAGCTGCATGGGAATGAACAAATGGGTGACTTTGGAAGGTGCCAGCAACAGCCTTTGATGTGTATTTGATTTTTAGATATACCTTCATGTTGTAAAGGCACTTCGTATTTCCCTTTACATGGAAAACAGAGTATTTGGATGGAATCCTTCATGCTTACTGGTGACTAGAAAATCCTAATACCCTGCACATTTCAAAGTTGGGGTTCTTTTAATCTGCCACTATTAAAGTCTACTTCACAAATTTATCTCATTACAATATATAGAGGTCAAAGAAGGTTATTCATATAAATTTCAATGAGCTGTGCTATTCAACAGTTTCTCCTGTCTTGTTTGGCTTCCTGGACAACCACCACCAGAATATGTGCACATAAAAGTAACCGAATCCAAATCAGCAGCCTGCCTACCTCTGTGATCTGGTTCATTCACCTGGGGAAAGATTTTTGAAAGCTCTCACAATTCATTCTTACAATGGAAAAAGCAGATTATTTTCCTGATGAAGAGGGATAGCATTTTTATAAACACCCCAGGCTTTTCAGACTGACAATGCAGAATAAGAAGGATTCTAAGAACTAGATGCGAGTTCTACACTTTAAACAAAGGCTGCTTAACAGAAACTTTCCTCTTCTGTGTAGGAGATATTTTTTCCCTCTGTTGACTCTTCCTCCTAAGGTCACTTTACATACCCAACTTTTTAATATCGGTCTTGCAGTTTTTGAGCAACTCTCCATCAGTATAGCAAGTAATTGTCATCGGGTTCACTAAGGTAGGGTTACATAAGTCAAAGAATACAATCTCATGTCCTTTAAAATGGTGTAACTCTCCACACTGTTCTTCTTGCCTTCAGACATTTATTTGCTCACCTAGCTTTGAAAGAACAGTTAGGAACACAGCCCTGAGGGCTAAACTAACAAATCTTTGACCCAGCTACATACAAATAAGCTAGTGTTTACTCTCTTTTTGACAGCTTGGCAACAAATTTCACCAAATTTCTCACCTGATTTCACCAAATCCCTCAGAAGAAGTTGCATTTATTTTGACAGCCGTTGTTTAGCCAGGTATAGTATGTCCTACCACATCAACCCAAAGTTTCTTCAGGTAAATGCCTGCCGTAAGGTGAGACACAGGTCAGGGAATGATTAAAGGCTGTATGTCTGGCCCTGGGATGCCAAGGTGTGGGTGTCACGCACCCACGTTGCTCCAGGGCAGCTCAGCATCCAGATGCCCTTCCCTCCCCAGAGGAGCTGGCTGCCTACAACAGGGGCGCTTTCCCCAAGGAACATGAGCTGGCTGGCTCACGGAGCAGGGCTGTCTGACAGTGCTCCGTGGCACTCTGGGGCTGGCGCTGGAAACCCACGCTGAGCCAGCCTGGCCTCTCTCGTGCTGCCACTGCAGTGGCTGTGAGGGGGCATGTGGGGCCAGCCTCCTCTGCCTCCCAGTGTGGGTTTGCTCAGGGCTCTCACAGGAACCCCCTGTTGCCATCAAAATGCTTGGACAGCTGTTCAGAAGGCCTTATAAGGCCTCAAATCAGAGCAAGGTCAACACAAAGCATTACTGGTCAATTATTTTGTGACTTTAGCCTTACTTTTTTTATCCAGAATGCTGGAAACCATTTTCTTGATCTCTGGTCAAAGGCTGTGCTGGGCTCAGCTGTCACTAGAGGGGTGGTGGGGAGCTCTAGTGGATGCACAGTGGCTTTCCTAACTTCAGTACATTCACATGAAAATGAGACAAAACTGTTATGCCTGGATCTACTGTTTCCAGAACTTAATATCAGTGGGCAATTAGTCACTGGAGAACGAGATAAATACTTGCCTGGAAAAGGGACCTCATGAGATGAGTCAGCAGGTCAGCATCCGCTCTCTCCCCTAACAGGCAAATCCTTACTCAAATGCTAGTCATCAGAGCAATTAGAATACTCTATAGACCGGTAATCCAGGCAGAAGTTCTGTAATGGTGTGAAGTAAGAAGAAGGGATATTCCTAAATGTTTTACCCATCCACTCATCCCTAGAACGAGGAGCTAAGTTTCAACTCTCCAACAGACGTATGCCGAAGTTCACATAAGATTGTGTTAGTGTTCATCTGTTGTGTTCATAAATTAAACTTAAGGCACATTTCTTATTAGAATTTAAAAGAATGAATGAAGCAATGTTTTCCCCATGGAAATTTCTTAGCACAAGTTCTCGGGTACTTTCAAACATGATTTTTGAGACACCTTTTTAAAAAACAGAAAGTCAGTGCATATTTACTGGGCCTTAGCTATGGATAGATTTTCATCCTCTGGCCTAAAACAAAAGAGCTTCTCCCAAGAGTGAAAGGAGATTTATCTGTTGTGAATTCATGGCCAAAATGCTATTGAGCTCATGCCCGCCATTGGCTATTTTCATCCACACAGACTTTGTCCCTGTTATGCTGTTACAGGGTCACTGTCAGCACCCCAGCAACCACAATCACCCTGACAGCCCACTTTACTTCTTGCACCCCCAGTGTCATTGCAAAAGCAATCCATGCATAGCAGCTGGGCTCTCCTCACCCCCACTACCATTCAGTGGGACCCACACAGCCACAGAGCCCACTCCCCTCCTGGGCACTGCTTTGCAAAGACACCCTGACACCCTTCTGCACCAGTCCCAGGCTTTCCATGTTTGATGAGCCACTGGCCACAAGAGGATGGAGATGAGGATGACTCTTGCAGGATGCCTGTGCATTGGCACAGCTCCACTGGCATGGGCTGGTCAAGCACACTCCTCCATCCCCTGCTCATGCCCAACAGAAGCTGGTCCCATCAGCCTGGTGTTGTGAATGTGCAAAAGCACTGTCTGCAGCCACCGTGTGCAAACAGGCAGGCAGCAAACAAAAAACATAAAAGGGTGTGCTTTTCATTGGATGCAAAGTACTCTCCATGAACTATGGGTTTTGGGGCATGTGGTGTTCTGACTTGCTCGTTGCCTCCTCTCCAGCTCACTCCCAGAGCAGCAGCAAGAATGGTATGGAGAGGGGTGAGACAACTTTTGCCCACACTTGTGCTCTTCAGCCTGATTGTCCAGCTCCTGGGGACATTTGTCACAAGCACATGCCAGAGCACCCTAACCTGACACCGTCACTCCTTGCCAGACAGCACAGGATGTTTGTACTCATCCTTTTCCCCCAGGTCCTGCCAAACACTCCTAGGGAGGTGTTCCCCTTTCTGCCTCCTGTGTCCCTCACCAGCCAGCCAAGCTCAGCTGTCTTGGTTCAGACAGATTCCACTGTTTTGGGAAAAGCAGGCTCTGAATCTGTCTGTGCTGCAGAGAGACAGAGAGCTGGACAGGAGGACAGAGAGTTGCCCAGGAGAACATCTTCCTGGGAGTGGGGCAGGGTGCTGCCCTGGTTCCTGGCTTGCCCTATTTGCATCTAGGTAGTCATAGTGTTGGCATCAACCTTGCCAAGGCTGGAAAGTATTGAAGAGGCAAAAGTGATGCTGATGTTTCTGAAAAGGCCTTGCTGGGGCTTAATTAGGTGTGAGTCTCATCTCAGACAGATGAACCACAAGCCAGCTGGCCTCCTGCTGCCAGCATGGTGGGGCTGGACTCAGTTCCTCCTAAAACTCCCAGGACGAACATGCTGGGGTACACATCTGGTGATCAGAGGCTGGGGAGAACCTAAAGACTGAGAAATACCCTCCAAAATGCTGTGAACTCTGTAGGCAGTTGGTCTGGATCTATTTTGTGCTCTCTTCCCAGCC
Source organism: Picathartes gymnocephalus (assembly GCA_013390045.1). Lineage (NCBI taxonomy): Eukaryota > Metazoa > Chordata > Aves > Passeriformes > Picathartidae > Picathartes > Picathartes gymnocephalus. Next base: position 59,902 of record WEKY01016421.1, on the reverse strand, counting down.
TCACCTTTCTCCCCACTTCTTCCACATCTTAAAATTACAGCCAAAACCCCAGATGCCTCTTACTAATACCTTCATCTGGACTGTCCTTTCCCAGGACCTCTAGCCTACTCAGGCTGCTGTGTTGACAAGAGAAGAAGTCACACTTCTATGCTCTTTTGGTTTCTAAGAAATGCCTCTAAGGAGACATCTTGAGACATGTCTTGGCTAGTTGTCTTAGAGAGGGAGAGCCTCAGTCCAGGGAACACCCTGGGAGTTGCACCCTATTTGCCCACTGCATCTTTTATTTTTTATTTGGAACAAATGTTACTCAGGGTGTCCTGGTAATAATTTAAATGATTACTGATTTTGTTCTTCAGCGTGTCTGAGATGTTCCCAGAGATGCCTCAGGCCACCTGCAAAGTGAATCCAGTTCTTTAATGGGCTAGGAGCTCGAGTTAGTCAGGGCAGCAGGTCCAAGAGCATGGGCCATAGGGTGGGCTTGGGGATGCTATTTTTTGAAGAGGGTTTTTCTATTCAAAGATGCATTGCCTGATGCCTTTTTTCCAGGTCTGTTGGCTAAGTAGCTGGTCCTGATTTGAAGGCTGGCTCGAGCTAGTGCTGAACTAAATGCTGTTGATGCAGTTGGCACATTGCAGTGTGGAAAAACAGTTTCACTTGCATATGCCTGTCCTCCATGGAGCTCTTCTGTGAGGATCCTGGAAACTGAAGACAATATCCCCCTTTCCGAGTATTTTTGTGAATCTTGGAGGACTGCAAAGCATCACTTACAAATGTCCTGACCCATGGGGACAGGCTACAAAGCTGCCAGTTCATTGCTACTTGGCAGAACACTTGTGTTTTATCCCAGGAAGTATTAATAGGCTTTGCTTTTGGGTTGGGAAGCTGTGTCACATTACAGACCTGCAGGTCGTGTCCCAGCTTGGTGAGATGGGAAAGGATGAGTGACAATTCCTCTCACGCCGAGTTGTGTGCAGTACCAGTGAGGGCCACCACCACTGCTCAGAGGTGACAAAGGAGAGCCCGTGGCCATGCATTGCCTGTGCCCAGCCTCCTGAAGTCTGGGGAGAAGGAAGAGGAGAAGCTTTCTCAGTGTGTGTAGGCAAGCAGACAGGCCAACTGTGCGTAGGTGGAGCCTGGCTGCTGCGTCCTTGTGGGTGGCTGGGCAGAGGCACAGGCAGCCCTGGGGCAAGGGCGCAGAAGGCGGCTGGCCCAGAGCTCTCTTGTCTGGCCAGCGCTTTTCCCTATGCCCTGCCTTTGCTGGAAGGTACTGGCTGATAATGTAGTGACTCAGGCAGTGCTTATGTGGTTTGCTGCATTTCTCCTGGGGACAGTAGGTGTTTTGATTTTGTGGTTTGGTTTTTTTCCTTTTTTTCTCCTTCTGTCAATAATTGAAATGAAAGGTCAGGAGGAATAACCAGAAAGAAGGGGAATAGAAATACTTACAAAACGAATAAGCCTCTGGCTGGGAATCTTGGCTGATACCTGTTTTGCACAAAATTCCCTGGTAGCTTTTACTGTCAGAGATGACCAGGGCTGACAACTCAAATAGCCAAAACCAAGGTAGGATTGAAACAAGTCAATTTCCTGGATGGACAGCTAGATTCTGGAAAAAATAATGGGAACTGCCAATCTCCACAGGCGTTTTAGTAGACACATAATCCAAATCCATGTATTTAACTCAGCATGTCCTGTGAATAACTTATTTGTATTTCAAGTGCACAGTTGAGGCTTAATTGAATTGGTACAAATCTCCCACTGACTAAAGAAGGTCTCAAGGCAGCATCAGTTTGAGCCTGCTTCATGAGGCAGTCCAAAAGTTTTGCCTACTTCTCTGTCTGCTTTCTAGCAACCTGACAACACACCTGTCATCTCTCTTGCCAATTTGAACAGGAACCAGTCATTTCCAGGTAGCATTAAGAAAGCTTTGCATAGTTACAAATTAGCTTTTCAGTTACCCATTTATTTTTTGGTGTGTCCTATTGATGCGTTTTGGGTAATTTGAAACAGGCAAAGACGAAGATCCAGAAGATCCAAGAGGAGGGGATTCTAGTAATTAGGGTGGAAAATAGTCTGGGCTTGTGAAAGGTTTTCTCCATGAGCACAGGGAATAATAATTTAGTTTTAAAGAGACTGTAGACCTAACATTTATTTGGGTTAGTAACTACATCTGTGGGGAAAAAGAAGACTCTAGTCTCTGAACTGAGTAGAAAAGGACAAGTAATTCAACAGGTTTTCTACCCTTTCTAGCTTTTCTTCTTTTTCAGTTCTCTGTAAAAGGGCATGAGAAGGAAAGCAGTAGAGATGACAGGAAGAAAATCTTAAAACAAATCTTTTCTAAAATTTAATCTTGGATGATCAAAAACTTAGAAATTAGTCACCATGTCTTCCCAAAAATTACCATGGATCCTACAATTTGTGGTCAGCTCTTATGGACAAAATGTTTCACATGATTTTTCAATAATAGAGTCACAAAAAAGGACCAAATCAAACTTTGGCCATAGGGCACAGATATGTCATTGAAATGATTCCCCTCTCTGCTCACCGAAACCACATTCTGTAATTGGATCAAACTAGGGAAAAAGGATGTGTGGCCTGAAGGGATTAATATGTAAGAGAAGATTTAGATAGGAGGTGTTAAGTTTATTTTTAAAAAGAAGAAAATTTCTAATAATCGAGACCTTTATGTAGTGCAGATATGTATACCAAAAAAGGGGAAGAAATTTGCAGGAAAATCTCTTTACAGTAGGATGCACAGTTCCTTGTGGAATTGTCTCCCACAATAACTGGTGAAAAAATAGTCATTTTCATTAGAGCCAACCAAATACCAAGCCCCAGGCAACTCTGCGTAATATTGACCTTTTCCTTCTTTCATGATTTTAAGATCTCATTTTGTTTTCAAAATGAAGCAGCGGAACTAGCACAGCATATCTGATTCAGACAGGTTAGAAATAGGTGAAAACAAAGCCTATCAGGACCTTTCCTAAACTGCAGGGGTGGCAGCCTGATCAGTAGGCTTACCAGTCCTGACACCTCTGCAGGAATTACCATACTTCATTACACAAGAGCAGAAAATACTCTCATCACCTGGTTCCTTTTTGCTCATCCACTGCATAGAGGTTAGACAGCAGTGAACCACCAGATCTTATCAAAGAGTAAAATGAAATGAGTAGGTTTGTGAACAGCAGAGCCAATGCAGCCTGGTCTGTGAGGAATTGTGTCTTGTGGTTGGGTTCTGATGTCTATTAAGGTGTGAGCTTTGCTTGAAGCTTTACACACAAGAGAAGTGCTCATACACCATTGCTGTCTCCTATGTGAATTCTCTAATTCTTCATGAAGGGTGAACCCATGACACACTGATCTCTTGGAACTGGATTTCTTGGAAACAGTCATTATTTTCTTTGATCTCTCTTCCCCATCCTTTGAGACCTCTCTACAGCTAACAAATTTAGTTAACATTGGTTGTGTGTATGCCCAAGTCGTTCCTTCCTACTCAATAGTCTCTGCTCCCTGGAGGCTTTCATGGGACCAGAGCAGAGAGCTGAGTTGTCCAGAAAAACTGAATTAAAAAAGCCAATGGGTCAGTTCAACAGAGTGGGCCAGATCAACTACAACCTGTTCTAGCTCCCTGAACTAGGTTTCCCCCAAATGCCCCAGCCAAGGTAGAGTACAGCCCAGGACATGAATGGTGATTTGGGGCAGGATGGCAGCTCAGCAGCTTCCTCCAGCAGCTCTCTTCTGGCAGCTGGTGATGAGCCCGTGCTATAAAAAAACACGCCTGGAAGTGTTAAACAGTAGTCCCTGAACAAAGTTCACTGGCTGAATCCAGACAGTGTGTTCACACCTACTCATGGGCAAGCCTACCTATCAGGTACAAGGACTGGGCTGGGCCAGTCATTGTTTCTCTGAGAGAAAGCACATCCTTGCCAAAGCTGGATTATAACAAGCTCAGAGAACATGCTCAGAGGCATTGCTTTATTCTCAGATAAAGACAATTTAAAGTAAATAGAAATCTGGATATGAAGAGTTGCAAAAAGAAGTGTAAGTGTTAAACAGGAGATGTTGTGTTTTTCACCAGCTGCTGGTCCCACTCCCCTCTCAGTTCCATACACATCTTTCCCATGGCAGGATGTCAGGCCTGGCCGCTGCAGCAAACTGGTGGGAACAAAGAGAATTTCAGGTGAGAACCCCTGAAATATTAAGCTGCCTAAGCTGTCAAACCTCTGTGTGCTCAAGATCTGGGCAAGACATTAAGGTGAAAAAGAAACTGATGCTGATTTTTGCCTGTCTTAATCTGTGTGGCAGAAATGGGTAGCTGGTGGTGAAGATTTCTTTTTGTGGATTAAAGTTGACTGCATGTGATGTTCTGGTCAGAAATTATATGGCCACCACAGAAGAACTATAAACACAGCAAAATTCTGGCAAGCTAAGGAAACCCATGGTAAACTGATCATTTAGATGAGTATCATTCTCATACATAGCATCTGTCTCAGTCCACATGGTGCCTGGTAAATCCAAATTCTGTTTCATAATATCCCTTTGCTTCCAAATGTCTTACTTTCAGTACTGCTTCCTATAGTTACCTTATGAGGCATCATTTTAACTGATAATATGATACTGGCCTGGTAGTGTGAGTGCATTCATTTTAGCTACTTTGTGGATTGGTGCCCAATTTTAAGGCTCTTCCACTTTTCTTCCTTTGCTGTAGTAGATGTGGCAAGCATGCCCCAACTGATTTAACTTTGTCTGCCTGTCTAGTCAGTGAGGTCTGGAAAAATTGCATTCACACAGAAATTCTGAGTAAATAATGATGAGGTGCTGAAAAAGTTTTGGGCCGCTTCCAAGTCTGTGTTTCTGAAAATGAGATCTAATGCAAGAACTACAGATTTAGAAAAATACAAAAATCAGATTCACTTTTTAACCTTACAAGGGGTTTTTTTCTTCATTGCAAAGGAAATTCTGTTCAGTTACGCACATGAAACTTCAACAATTTGAGGATGTAATCCTGTAATTCTTTGTCAGACAAGTCTCCCATTGACTCAGTGATTTCAAAGGCATTGGTGCCTGTGTATGAATGGCAGGATATGGTGCAAATTTATGATCATGAAGAGCTTTACTCTGTACTTTCACATTATTTTTTTTAATTCACTTTATGGGAACATGATGAGAAAAAGATCCTGGCCTCAATTCATACAACTGGAGCTGTGCCACCCACTTCTGCGGAGCCAGCCTTCCACCCACTCTGCTTTTTGCTAGATGAACAACTTGTGGACAGCATCCCTGGAGTGAACCTTGAAACAGCGTCCAAAATCATCAGAGAGCAGGTGACTGATTTTAAGCAAATACACAAATTGGTTTCCTCAGAGAAGGAGAATCAAGGATGTGTGGCATAATGGCACTGCGACAAGAAACTTCACTCTGTAGAAAAGATCTCACAGTGCAGTGACTGTACCTTGCAGAGACAGCTTATGGCAAACATCCTAACTTCCTTATCCTCCCAACCTCCTTTCTTAATATGAACTGCCTTGATAGGAGGTGAAGGATAAGATGGATTAATAAAATAGCATTTCCCCACACCTAAATCATGTACAAAGTAAGATTTATGGCACCGTTGGTGTCATAAAATAGAGATGTGATATTACTGCCGTGACATTATCTCCCTTGCTACCCTTGAACTCGAGAGACTTAATGGCCTTCAAATAAATGATATTTAAACAAACCACTTCTCAAATGATCTTGTGGAACCTATTTAATCATTACCAGGAATAAGTGGTCATTGCTAAGAACTAGATTTTCCTGGCTGCAGAAGCAATAGTCAGTGTGCTCAATCCCTAGGGATCAAAAGTTGTTTAACTACTTTTTTGAGCACAACTGCATCATTAACCAATTTGAAAAATGATGCCCCAGATTTAGAAGCCTCCAATCACAGTTTTATTATCATGAGTGATCTGCAAACTGCCAATCTTAAAATATGAGCTCCTACCAGTTAAATATGTATCTTTTTATATCTTCCTCTCCATGTACAATATATGGATATATGTATTTTTAACCTTCAATTTCATCATTTTTACACAGGAGCCAACAAGAGCATAGCTTATTCAGGCTTGGAACTGAATTCAGTGTTGGATAATCACCATGCTTCATGTGCTGGAAATAAGATTCCCCATTCTTCATCCAAATATGCAATTATTCATAGTGGTTGCTGTAAAAACAGAGTAAATCTGAGAAGATCCATCTGCTCAGACAGAAAAAAGGTCCCAAGAACTGCAAGTACTTTCTTTCTCATGTAATTTCACTAGTGTAGCAACAACGAAGTTCTCTGAGCCTGCATTTTGCTCTTTAACTATATCCATGGAGTGCAGCAGTGGATGAGTGCACGTGCCACATATATCCGCCCTTTGACTAGTATAACGACAGTTCCTGTCTATTCTCATTTTCCCACTCTATGTTTCAGTCTGTTTCAACTTTATTTCCCACACCATGATTCCACCATAGCTGTGGTTCTTAAACGCTGGCATTTATGTGTGAGATGTAGTAAATTGGGAAGTTAGATGGATCATTGCAGAGCAAAAGAAAAAGAGCTGTTATCTAACAAAATCCAGTGCTCCATATGTTGTCCTGCAGGTGTCCCTTTATGTTCTTGAGCTGAGTACTTAAGCGCTCTACTTTCTGCATAAGCACTGTCAGGTTTTCTTTACCTGTTTATATCGTCATGTCCAAAACTCCACAAAAGAATTTCCTGTCAGTAAAGTGCTCCTAATGCCAGTCAGAGAAGTAGCTTTTCTCAGCAAAGCCATACTTTTCAAGTGTCAACTTCTTTCCCATCCTGAAACATTTTTCAAAAAGATGAGAGAAAAGGAATTAATCTTCATAGCATCATAGAACAATTTGGGCTGAGAGGATTATTTTAAGGTGATCTAATCAAAGTGAGCAGAGCCACCTTCAACTTGAATGTTCCCATGGATAGTGCATCCACCACCTCTCTGGGCAACCTCTTCCTGTGTTTAACCATCCTCATTGTAAAAAAAATTCTTCCTAATGTCTAGTCCAAATCTACTCCCTTTCAGTTTAACCATTATACCTTGTCCTACCCCTTCAGAGCCTGCTAAAAAGTCTGCACCTGTCTTTCTCAGAAGCCCCCTTTAATTACTGGAAGACGCTCTAAGGTCTTCCCGGAGCCTTCTCTTCTCTCGGCTGAACAATTCCAGCTCTCTCAGCCCGTCTTTAGAGGAGAGGTGCTCCAGCCTTCCGATCATCTTCGTGTGTCTCCTCTCGACCTGCTCCTGCAGGTCCACATCTTTCTTATGTTGGGTTCCTAGAGCTGGATGCAGCACGCCGGGTCTCACCAGCGTGGAGCAGAGGGTCAGAATTCCCTCCCTCGCCCAGATACTTTGGATGCAGGGCAGGACTCGGTTGGATCTCAGGGCTGCACTAGCACATAACTCCAATGCCACAGACATTTTCAGGCCAGTGTCCAAGGGGCCAAGGC
>WEKY01016421.1:403-46129 GCA_013390045.1 Picathartes gymnocephalus | reverse complement strand
TTTTTTTTTTTGCATTACTGATAGCTAATACAGATTAAACCACAAACCTGAAGAGTTCAGAGTTCACCAAAGGTCAGTCATGCATAATTTGGAGTAAATGAGTATGTGACAGTAATTGGCATTTAATTTGGATGTTCGTTTTTCTTTTTCTCACAAACCCAAATAAATTTTCATTTTCATTTTTCATACTACTCCTTGTGTGGTAAAGATCACCTGATTGTTTCAGCATAAAGTTTAGGCAATATTTTCTAATGTGGTCAGTCATAAAGGAAGTCATACTAAGGAGCTTGAATAGTTGACCTAACAGACCCCTTTGGCCAGCATAAACTTCTGGTGACACTTTATAAGGAAAGTTACATTTGAGTTATTCATTTCCATAAAAAATGTTATTTCCATATTTTTGAACCATATCTCCAGGAAAAGAGAAGCTGAAAACTGCATATGCAGGGTGACACCATTCCTTTTCTCTGCCCAAGGATGTGAGCTCATGATCTCCATGCTATTCTGCTGTGGCTCTGTCACTCCTGACCTGGCCTTCAGGATACACTGAGAGTATTGTGAGTCCTTCCAGCAGTGTCAAACATTAGCACTACAGGGCTTTACCTGTTTCAGAGGAGGCTCATCCTCTGGCAATGGGATGGCTCTGGAAGCTCATGAATTCCAGCCGGTGGAGAAATTTCAGTAGCCAAATGGTGTGGGATGCTTTCAGTGATGCCTTTCCTCTGTGGGAGGGAGCTGCTGGCAAAGAGCAGGGCTGAGGTTATAGTCAGCAGGATACGGCTGCTAAACTCAAGATGTTATTTGCTGTTAGCTAACCTGGGCTGCAGTGCAGCCTGCAGGTTCATGGGATGGAAACACAGCAGGTGAGCAGAGATGGGCATTTCTGGGCAGGAATGGGAGGGAGGGTGATCCTGAGGATGGCTTGAAGTTTTTGATAGAGATCAACCAAGAACTCAGACTCTGAATCCAGAAAATCCCCTTCAAACTGGAACTAAAACCATACTTGAAAGCGCAAGTTAAATTTTATTGTTATCAGACTGTGGTATAAGAAACATGCTTGACCTAGAAGAAATCTCAATTTTCCTCACAGAAACAGGGAATACCCTTTCTGATACAGCTACAAGAAACAACATCCTATTTTTATTCTTTCAGTTTAAAAAAAACCTTTTTTTTTTTTAAGGAAGAATGTAACATTTTCCAAAACATTTGTAATAGTTCCTGATCAGGGCCCAAGGCATAGTTCTTCTGGTTCTCTTGATGGAATTCATATTTCTTTGTTGTGAACATGCAGAGTTTGTGTAAAATGAAAGAATGACAGTCTTTTTCCCAGCAAGACTCCCCTCCTCACTCCAGACCCCTATGTTTTTTTTGTCCCTCTGTGATTATAGTAGGACACAACTGACAGAGGGGAGATATATGAAATTTTTGCAAAAATTTACTTTTTTATTATCTCCTTTTTGAAATGGAAAGACCACGATTGGGCCGGCCAAATCCATCTAGTTCAGTAGCCTTACTTTGACGCTAGCCAGCTGAGGTTGGCTAGACAAAGAAAAAACAATGACACTTCTTTGTGCAGGGCCAGCAATCAAGAGTTCAGAGAATTTTTGAGTCAGAGGCTGCATCTGGGCTATTGTTTTTGATGTTCATCAATGGACCTATTCTTTATAAAATTCTTTATTACCATTTTGAATCCATTTATATCTCTTAGCTTCCATGACATCCTGTGACAGTGAATTAATTATGCTTTGAGTAAAATAATTACTTGCTTCCTTTTATTTTAGATACTATGCCTCAAAATTTCAAATAGTGTACCCTCTTGTGTGTTAAGAAATAGTGAATAAATAGTCTTAGTGAATAGCCTATCACCTCTATTATGCCTATTCACCTTCCTTACATACTAAGTTTCTCTAAATGCCAGGCTAAGCTCAATTTGTTGGAATGAATGAGAGAAAAAACTAAATTTGAAGTTTCTGTTTATCTGTTTTTACCACTTTCAGGATAATCTCTGGGTTTTGCTTTTGTTTAGTTGTTTTTATTAGGAAGAGTGATTCATGATTTTGGGGTTAGCAATATTTTACTTACGTGCTTTCCAGCACTGTCTTTGGTTTCTGGCTCCTCTCTCACATTTATAGCAACATGATATCCAAGTGAAATCAATCATAAACATAACAACATATCCCAATTTTGAGTTTTATACTGAATTAGTCTCTAAGGAAAGCTCTCTCTATTTACAATTTTATAGCATGCTTAGGTTTTTGATCTGAGCAGACACAACCCATTCAAAGATAAAAACATCAATTAATTAAGCAGTTGTTGAGATCAGAAATCTGACACCCATATGGTGTCAAATTAGTGCCTGAAAGCAGTTAACTGGCAAAAGAAGCACATGCATCTGTTGCAAGAGATAAAAACGAAGTATCTATTAATTACTGAGAGTTTCTTGATTGACTTCAAAATTATATTGCTAAACTGATTCCCTTTGTGTAATTCATCTTTATTGTCACCACTTGTAAATAAGGACTTGCTTCAAAACTATCAAATTCCAAGCAAATGCTAAGTACCCTTTAAAAAGCAAGCAAAGGAAACTCAGCTGTGAAGAGATGTCACAAAGCATGTGCTATGTCTTTGTTCCATTGCTAGGAACTACATAAAACCAGATGTATGCAGGAGAGAAATGTTGCCTCATATAGCAATGAGGAATAAAGAGTATCTCACAATCATAGGATGCATGACACAATAATGAATTGTATATTACATGCCTAAGAAACACAATTAAAGCTGTCAATTTCTTTCTAATGGAAGTTCATTGGCAGAATTGTGATAGAATAAAAATTCCACTTCAGGTCTTTCATACTATTTTCCTGTTTTCATGTACTCACACATAAGAAAAAGTGCAGATGTTAGAAGAACACACACTGTGTCTCTCTGTATCCAAGGAAATAATTGTTTCAAAATATGCAGTTATCCGGTTATCACCAGCTTATTTTTAGCATCCTAAAGTCAAAACTACATCTGCTTAGATAACACTGAATCCCAAGTCAGAGGTGTCTGTCTCAGTCAGGCCCCATGATGGAAAAGGAAATATTTCGTGCTAACTCAAGTGGTGACGTTCTTTCTTCTGAAGCAATGACTTGATATTAATTTTATGAGGATATATATTCTGTTTCTTTAAACACGTAGCAGGAAACCAGACAGGATGGGGATGGGGAAAGAGTCTACATCAGCAAACCTACAGTGAGGAGTGCGTGCATGTGTGTTTTGTAAGGCAAACAGTCTTCTTATTCTAATAAATATCTTTGTATAGGTGTTCAGGAAAAAGAAAAAAAAAAACAAAAACCCAACAACTGGGCCAGGAATTCCCACACTGCCAAGACTGGATTTTGTGACTGCAGTGCAAGTGGGGCATACACCTCTGAACATAAAAGTCTTCTCTCACTTACCTAAGACTTAGTCTAAATAACTCTCACCCAAGCTACCTGCTTTATACCTGCTGTATCACCAGATAAATTATGGAGAAAAAAATTATTTGGAGATTATCAACAAAATGGCTACTTTAGAAAACATATCTTCTCACTTGTTCTTGTGGAGATCATCTGCATATGCTGTGTAATAAAGTTGAAAAAGAGATACCTAAAGAACCCTGCCTCTGGGACAAAACTGTAAGTTTTCTGGTAATTTCCTTAGAGAAAATGGCAACTAATCTACTTAACACCAATGAAATTCTCCCCTTCTAGTGTATGCAAATTAATGTATCTTCAAAACACTGGTATCAAAGACTAGAACAAATCCAAAGAACTTTGCAGAAATTTTGGTCTGCACACAGATGACACTTTTGTCTAATAGTTAGGCTCATAAGTTAAATCAACAGTTTTAAGGAAATCAATATTTCAGGGGGATAACTATCCTGCCACAAGCTTCCCATTGGCTTTCCTCCAAAAAGGAAACTGAAATAGAGAGCGAGATTAGCAGGCACAATTTAAAAATTTTCTTTTGGGGACAAAATATTTTGTAAAGTTTTCTGGTTTGTTACTGAAGAATAAATATCTCTCTCACACACACACTCCTTTACAGTTTTTTACACACACACTCCTTTATAGTTTTTCTTATTTAAACCTTCTATGAAAAACATCTCATCATGTAAGGAAGCAACCATGGAGTCACCAAACAAGACAAATATTCTAGGTTTAATACAGAATGGTGCCCTCCTGTTTTGTCTGCATTGTTTTTTTCCAGGGACATGTCATTTGGGCTCAAGGATGAAAGAAAAAGCACAGAATAATGCCTTAATTAAGATATGTACCAACATCAGGCTGCCAGTAACAAACAAAATAGAAGTCTTGCAAAAAAAATTTTATCATTTTTTTCATCAGCACTTTTCTATCAACACCGGAAATTTACTGTTTCTCAGTTTAAAAATAGATAAAATTACTCTGATTGTAGTGTTTCTCTTTATGTGAAGCCAATAATAATTACTTTTAAGTTAATGTTTAAGGTGAGTTTTATCACTGTTCCTGTCCTGTGAAGTATCATAGCTCCTCCATGATCAGTTAGAAGCCGGGGGAGGAAGACAAGTTCCCCTTCTTAAAATTGTGTCACTGACATGAAGAATGGCTGGGGATGAGCTTTTTTCGTCTGTTGATTCCCAAACACAGCCATATCCTTTGCAATGCTCCTTGGAAACTCCTCTCCTTTTTGACAGAACCTCTTTATTACACTGTAAGACAGATAAAATATATTCAGTAAAAAAGTGCAAATGCAGTGTTTGAATGCTAAAACCCAAGACTGAGTTCTCTCCCCATGCCAGTCCTATATGTATCTTCTTCTAAGTCCTTTGCACCTGCTGGAGTCATGCTGGAGAGCTGTAATGCAAAAATCCCTCCCCGAAAATGATTTCTTTCTGCAGGCTTTGACAGACAGCCCTGAAGCTGCCTCCTCAGTGTTACACCTCTTGCTCTGGCATCTGCGATGGGCCAAGCTCATGTCTTTGGCAGAGATGGGTTTTTTTGGGCCACAGAGCAGTCCAGCAGCACCCCAGGGAGCACTGGAGGTTGTCAGGCGACTGGAGAAAAATCTCGCAGCCTTGGCTGCTTACAGATCTCTCTCAATGCTCTGCCAGGATGTTTCTGTGCCAGGAGGACCTGGTACAGCTCATGGTTCAAATTACAGAATATTATCTCCTTAGCATTCAAGTTCTCAGCTGCATGTCTCAAAAGGTGCTGTGTTGCATTTCTCCCTGACTCTGCTCCACTTTGAAGATTCGTATAAATTGTTGTTTATTTGAAAGCTGTTTTACTCTGTTCAGAATGGAAAAGAGAGCAAAATGTTACAAAAGAATGGGAAAACTTCAGGAAGTGCTGCAGGCTTTGGTGTATAAATTGAGCATATTTCTACATAGGTGGTATAACAGAACAATCCACATTATGGAGTCATGTTGGTAATAAATACCTGCTCTATCCTGATGCTTCTAAATAGGTGATACATAATACACATATTTCTCATCCTAGTCAGCATTTAGTAGCATCAAATGCTCCACAAAGTGTCGAGCTGCATGCATCTGAATTTGTGAATAGGCAAATCTTACACAGTTTTCTAACATCTTTAACTATCTGTGAAGAGCACAGCAGGTTGTCCTCATGCAGTTCTAAAATGTCCTGCTTACTCCCTTATGCCTGGTTTTAATATAACTGTTCTTTACAAGGGTCAGCATCTGTACTATGGTAGAAATAAATCTTGAACAGTGTTTGCCTGCAGACTTAAGGGGATAGTACATGTGTCTTACTTTTTATTGGCATGAATATGGTCTAAATGGCATATACTTTTGTCTTGACAGTGTTAGAAATGCTGCTCAAGAAGCCTGGACCAGATTGACCTGGTGGTTTAAGGTCAGTATTTGTGTACATATCGGCATCCTGCGAATGTGTCAATAGCCTACAGAAAAAAGGCAAGTTTTTTATAATGGTTCGAGAGTTGTTTACAAACACATGTATTAACTGCTTAAAAATCAGAAATTCCTAGAAGCACAGATTGTCTTTGCTGGACTCATAATCATTGGATTCACAGAAGATGAGGGCATTCATTCATTCATTGAGACCTAGTCAGAAACCATCCTCTGTTGCAGTTCACTGAGATTTGGATTAGATTATGACGGGAAACACTAATGTTAACCTTTCCATTATCAGTTTGAGTAGCTATAAATCCCTGTTCTGTTCTGAAGCTGGGATGGGCATCAGATCCCCAGGGTTATGCAGAGATTTTAGCAGCCTCAGTGTGCCTCTTGTGCACAGCTTGTTGCCAGCCTGCAGTGAAGAAATTTTGATATAAAAAATATTGCCAGCTGTAGGTGGAAATATGTGACAGCTGGAATTTCCTTCTGCATCTATGCAAAGGACCAAAGTCATGAGTGACTTGCACTGTCCTGGAAACTTTGAAATTTCATCAGCTCTACTTGAACTCAGCAATAATTTTGTTGAAATTTCTGTGAAGATATAATGGTATATTTAATCAAGACCTGAAAGAGTAGGTTGTTCTGTATATGCATGAGATCTTATATTCAGACACAAAGAGTTTTAATTATGTTTCCCATTGATATAAGACCATGAAAATTAATGAAAGGTACAGGAAAAGCCTCTAGTTTTTTTATTGCCACCCTAGGTTGTAGCTAACACAATCCAAGAGGCACACATTTACCTCTCTGAAGAGACAATACTGAAAATCAGAGCATATTTCAGTATAATCTAGCTTGTTTTGGCACACAGAAATCTTAATGGAGACTAAAGCCTTCTTGAATTCATAGATCCAAATATTCAAACTCATTTATTCATGTATAAAATTATTTGGCTTAAACATTGCCTTTATGAGGATCCAACAAAAAGCAAGATCTTTTGATTTTCTGAAAAGAGTTGGATCCTGTACAAAGAAAAGAAAAGTCACAAAAGAAAAGCTAAAAATATAAATGGAATTAATGAAGGAATGAACATTCCCAATTTATAGTATTACCACATACCCATTGCCCATTGGATGTGCTTAATATACACGTCACATTTCTCTCCACTGATTCCAGAAAAAAGACAGGGTCTAACAACCTGGGGGCTGTAGGCAAATGGATTTCTCATCCACCTCTTTATCCAATTTACCAAAGCAACAACAGTAGCTTTGGTTCAACACCTGCACCCAGGATTCCCAGAAAAGCAGTATCCAATCCAACTTTGACTTAGAAAACATAACAAAAGTGGGAGCATTTTTGTGACTCAGAACTGATTTTGTCTGAATGCCACTCTTTTGTGGGTTTGGACATTTCTCCTTTGTTTGCATTCCAATTTCTGATATTCAGATATACTGAAAAAATTGCGTGTCAATATCTTCTGTAGTGAGATGAGGTGAGGATGTTTAAACAGAGATTCTCTTAATCATTTTCCATGTGTTTTTTAATTGGCTTGGTTCCTTTTTTTTCTGGCTTTGTTCTCCAACACCGGTTCATTCATTTCCTGAAGTTTCACTTCACCTTGTCTGGTTTTTCCATCTGCAGTATGTTGTTATGTGCATTTGGTGATGCGAATTAGCTTAAAATAATCTGTACCATAATTACTGATTTCAGACTTGTTTGTGTCTATAGGGAGATATCCACGACAAAACAAAATAACAACAAAGAGGGAAAGCTACCACGTTCTTCCATATTTGGACAGCCCAGATGTTATTTACAGCATTGTTTATGAAGCTTTTTCTTTGCCTTGCTGGCTTTGATCCACACACTTTGTCAGTTTTGAGCACACACGTCCTGTCACATGGTGACTGTGTGCCCCGACGAGTAAACATGCGGGAATGCAATTTATAAAGACAGGCTAGAACAGCAATTAAGGAGAAAAAGAACTACAAACAAGACAAAGGAAATTAGGCAGGAAGATGAGCTAAATCTGGTCAGAATACAGGATATCAAGGCAACTGCACTGCATGTCATTTATTCTTTAGTCCCTAGCAAGTGTCAACATCAGTATGTGATATCTGTGCCCGTGAAACCTTTATCATTAGTCTGCAAGAGGATGGGGGCCTGAGAGGGACTTGTAGGTGCAGAATCTCCAAAATGTGCAATCTTTGAAGGCCAAAGATTCACTATCACGTTTGGCACTCAGTCAAAATGATGCAGTTCTTCAAGCACATTTGGACAATGAACAAACAGAGCAAACAGAAGACTGTAAAATCTCCTTTTCCTAAAAAGTTGAAGAAGGAGCAGTTGCCCGTAAGGGTCCACAGAATATGTGGGAAGGGGAAAATATCTGATATGCATTACATTTCATGCTAAAGCGCAGCGATGCCATAAATGTTTCAGGCAATAAAATTCAATCACACAAATATTTGGGTGACAGCAGGGAGAGGTTATGTACCAGAACTCCTGGGGCCTGGGAAGGGAGCATGAAGTATCGCTTATTTCCTTGTTTACAAACAAACCAACCCCAGGCAAATGCTGGGATTTGGGAAGTTCAGTTGAGAGACCGTGGGCTGAGCTGCTGAATCTTGTCTGTGGTAGGAAGAGGTCTCTGCTCTGTAAGAGGTGCACGTTATTATAAAGGCTATCATATCAGCTAGGTAAGGTAGTTCATTATCCCTGGATCTGGTAGGACAGCATTCCAGTATAAATCTTTCTTTTAGCTTTACCTATCTAAGTGTATAGGAGAGGACAACGGAGGAAGCTCCTTCTCCTCTGAGACTAATTTAACTACATAATTGCTCTTTTCCTTTCAGTCATCTGCCATGTTATCATCTTGATGACTGTCCTAGCAGTTGTTGTCCTCATAGGGCAGACCTTGGTTTTTCCAATCCTTTTTTGACAAACCCCACAGTATATGGAAGAGAACTTTGCTACTACTCTCATTTAGGGAGGGGCTGAAGTTGAACCGACTCACGTGGGAATGTGGTGTGTAGGTTTAAACCTCCAGTGATTTGCCACCCGGGACGTGAAGCAAACACTTGCATTGTGCTTGGATCTTTGATGTAAAAGCACGTGTATTTTCTATAACGGCATCGTGGCTTCCATACATGCATAATCAAGGCAGGAAACCAGCCAGTGGTTTATATGATCACTTTGAAATACCCATGCAAAGAGTTTCTTGTTTTATGTTTATCTCATCAACTGGCAACACTGTCTGCTAACAAATTTTTCCAGATATTTAAGAATCCATGTCCAGTAATTATACTTCCCCTTGGAACAGTATCTGACTATTCAAATAAAGTGTTAAGATAATGTGAAATTAAGGATCTATATGAAGTGCTGGATCCAATCCTAACCTCCCTATTTCAAGAAAGAATTGAAGCAAGAGCGATGATGGGCCACAAGGATGAATAAGGGACTGGAAGTCCTGACCTAGGAGTAGAGGCTGAGAGAGCTGGGGCTGTTCAGCCTGGAGATGAGAAAGCTCAGTGGAATCTGATCAATGTGTGTAAATACCTGATTGGTGGGAGTAAAGAGCAGGAAACCAGGCTCTGCTTTGTCATATCCAGCAACAGAACAAGAGACAACAAGCACAAATTAAAATATAGGACCTTCCATTTAACATAAGGAAAATCTCTTTTGTGGTGGGGGAGGTCAAATGCTGGCACAAGTTATCTAGACATGGTTTAGAGCCTCCATTCTTGGAGATATTCAAACACTGACAGACATGGCCCTGATCAAGTTGCTTGTCTTGACACTCCCCTGAGTAGGAAGGCTAGACCAGACCAGCTCTAGAGTTCCCTTCCAAACTCAGCTGCTCTGTGATTCTGTAAAGGACATGATAAAACAGATACATGTCCAGAGCACATGTCCAGATATATGTGCAAATACAAATTATGCATTCCAGAGCTCAGCAACTGAACCAAAATATTATTTGCAGGACCAGAGAGAAACCAGAAGGAAGCAAGTTGTGAGAGCGACAGAAGAACTGCACACACGTCCAGCCAACAACTCAAGGAAGGCAGAGCTTTGATTCATTTCTCTCTAGCAAACACTGAAGGGAATTCAAGGTGGGTTAAACAGAGTTTTTATCTGTATGCTAATATTCCTAACCACTTACAGGGCTAATGAGGATAGCTAAGCCAGCAATGCAAAATACAGATCAGTCAAAAAGCAGCAGTGGGTAAAGTTACATCTAGCACAAAAGTGGCTAGCCTAAGGCTGATGTGAAATAGGGGTAAAAATAGGCCCATTTTTTCTTTCTTAAAGCTTCAAGATTCTAAGACACTTGAGGATGCCACAGACGCAACTGTTAGTACAGCAAAGAAGAAAGGCTGAAATTAACTGCTTTAAAACAAAGAAACAAAATTAGAAGCTCCAAGTGGGGTGAGAAGAACAGAGAGCTTTGAGGAATGTGTGACCAGGCACATTCAGATACACTGGGGAGAGCTCCAGCTGACAAAGGCACCATGACCTTATTTAGCCCATCCATCTTCTCACTGGTAAAGGGTTTTATTCTCTTCCCTGTTTTTTTTCCTAAAACCTATTTGCTGGAATAAACCAGGAAATTGAAGAACTAATTTGAAAATGAGAGTATAGCTAGCTTACAGTTGTTTTCAGCTGATTTCTAACTGACAGCAGAGGATGAGGTGGCCTTCAGCTTCCAGCTAGTAGTGTCTTTGGATCAGGTACCCCCCAGAAGTGATGGCAACACTAACGGGTACAGATTTGGAGGACTATAGCAAAGGCAAAATAAAATGTCAAGCCATAGCAGTTTTACTGCCTCAAGCAAGTTCAGAACCAGATCTGAGCTCTCACAGCTGAAAATAGGATTAAGAGTCTTAGTACCAGATATTCTAAAAAAGGTCATGTTATACAGATTTTATATTACCAGAGAGCTATATTAAGACAGAATTGAAATATATATAACCACTTAATTCCTATGGACTCCTCACCTTCCCCACCACATTCCATCCCGTGTTTTTGTTGTCTTTTCCACTTAAAAGAGAAAAAAATACTTATGATTACATGATTAGCAAAGTTTTTTTCCACCATTCTTCAGAGAACTGATTTATTTGCATGTTAATATTCTTATCCATATACAAAAATGTGCACCATAAGTAGTTTTATAAGGGAAAACCAGCCAACTGGAAATCCTTCCTTTATTTTAAAGATAATAGCTCCATTTGTTTATTGCTTCTGCTGTTGATTTTTTCCAAGCAGAACAGCAAATCTGCTCTCAGTTAGGGGAGCACAACCCTTCTGTGGCCAGAGTTCAGTACATATCCCAGGGTACCTTTCCATAGTAAAACACCCTGCCTGCTTCAATGAAACTGCTCACAATTAACTCCTCTGGATGTGGAGATCCAAGTAACATAGCCTTTCATTGATTGCCTCGGGGCTACATTCATATGGCCTGAATTCCACCCAACTCCCCCAGTGCTTGCTTCACAGGGAGAGTTGCTGCAATTGGAGGGAAGCCTGGGGCAGGCAGCCGGTGGGAAACTCTGTCCACAGGGGCTCTGGTGGAACATGTGAGCATCCCCTGGACAAAAACAGAGGCCAGCTACTGCTGTGTGGTTGAGCCTGGGTTTGATTCAGTTGGACAATCAAGGGTGATTTTTTTCCAGCAAGTGATATTTATAAAATTTACTATTTTATTTTTTTTTTTCAGAAATGTATTACTTTTTCCATATGCTTGTGAACCAGGGTCGAGCCAAAGTCCAGAGAGATCAGCATCAGCAATTGTTTTCCTTTGATAATTGTTTGACAACTGTTAAAACACAGACTCCAGTGAAATCATCGCTACCCCTTTATTATGGTAAACTACTCAATTTTTTCCAATGGTTTGAGGTAAACACTCCAAACATCCATAACAATTGGTTGCACCAGGACACACAGTAAAATCAACATAACAAGCACACTGAGGGCAGTATGTTGCTGCAGGATAAACTAATGCCAAAGAGCCACAGCACTAATGACTTAATTATTGCCTTGGTGGTTGTCAGGATGACACCAAAACATCAAACAACCTGAATCTTTCTCCCCAGCTGGGTTAAGGTCTCTTTCAGTTTCCTACTCAGGCCATAATTTCGCTCACAGGAGCTTTATATCTACATTTTTACAAATTTATACCAGAGAGCTGCCTCATGGCCTGAGCTGTTGTTCCCAAAGTGTTCTGTATTGGACTCTAGCATCCTGAGTCCCTTTTCCCAAATGTGTTTTTGTTTTGAGTAGGATAGTCAGAGAGGCTCATCTTCCATATCTCAGCAAAGAAACTTTGGGATGTATTCAGGGTTGTGAACTGGGAAAAAGGAAGGATACTAGAGACTAGATTAGCTGCCACCAAGGAAGGGAACAGGGCCTCACAAATCTTACCTAGAATATTTCCTTGAAAATACGTGACTTAGTCAGCAGAAAGAGCATTTCAGTATGACAGGCCTTAACACTGATCTAGTTCTTGCCAGTCTTCCTCTGAGCTCTGGTGCTGTCATGCCCTTCCTCCATTACTATGCACTTCAGGCATCACCAGGAACTGTCTCAAGTAGCAAAAGTTCAGACTTTTCCAGAAAAATATTGCTTAGCTGGAGCCAGTCATTACAGCTTTCCTCCATATTATGGATCTTACAGGAATGAGATCAAGCAAGTACAGTCAAAATCATGACCACTCAAATATAAGATCTGGGAGCATATTTAACTAATATGCAGCCAGAAAGCAATTGTCAAGAGTCTAATATGATTCAGAATGTTCTTGGTTTTCCTTGTAAAACAGCTTCCTTGAACAATGGAGAGGTTTAAACAGGATTTTTTTTATTCACCCTGTGGACACAAGGAGAGAGTGCCAGGTGATTACAGCGGAATATTCATTCAGTTGAGTTGAGGAGAGACATTCATGCTTTTCTTCATAGCTTATTTGATATAACCTTATCATACATTTTAAAGCTGATCTCCAAAAATACCAGAGCAAGTTGCTTCATTGTTTTCTTCTGAGAAGGTGTTGATCAGAGATCTGTGAATATCAAAAAGTAGAATGGGTCAGTCAGGATAAGGCCCCTTTTCCAAAGATCAGGGGCTTATCCAGCCCTGACCCACATAAGCCAGACTGCTTAGACCTAGCAGCACTATAGACCTAGGGTCAAAAGACAAATGACAGTTAACACAGAACTGGCCAAAAGGGGACAGTAAATCAATTATTAATACATCTCCAATACAAAGGTTCAGGCTTTCCTAAAGTCTGGGTTTCCCCTCATTTCCTCTGGGGATTTTTTAACAGCTGGATGAGTGGGATAACTTGGCTTAAACATGCTTTTCCTGTACTGGCTCCTATGTTTGCAATCAAAAAGGACTCAAGATTACAAAAAGTGTTCCGGTCTGAAGAACAATGATCTCCCCCAGGTATCGAGAAATGTGATGTAATCTACAGGCCACAGCCACCGGCATGCTTGGGATGCTTTGCATCCTCTTGGTGATACAAACCAGTCATAAACCTGGACTATCTGTGGAGCCACAAAAAGCAGCCAAGGACAGGTCTGATCCACAGGCATTATAGATCCTATGCACTGAGAAGCCCCTAAAGAATTATCCTTTCATAGAGGTCTCTGGACCTTAGTGAAACACTGCCTGATACCACACCTTTTATCATCCTAATCACAGAAATCAGTACAAAACAGAGCATCTTGGAGCCAAGTTATTCAGCTGTACCTGGTGTTTTGATATTCCCCAGAGGAAATGAGGGAAAACTCAGAATGTAATGATAAAAAAATTCTAAAGATTAAAAAAGTTATAAACCTCCTTGTAAGGCTGCAACAGAGTGAGCAATGCTGGACTGCCAGGGTGGGATGAGGCTGCAGAAGCTGGCACAGATTCAAAGTCAGAGAATGCTGCTTCCTGATGGCTGACTCAGTCAGATGTCACCGAGGGGGTGAGCAGAGCAGCCAGAAGCAGCACCACAGCCCCTCCTTCAGCCTCCAAGATCTTTGCCACTAGCTGGGCTAGGTCAGAAGAGAGCCTTGAAAACGTGCTACCTATTCCCTGGAGACACTTGTGGTTCAGGCTCTAATCCACTGTACTACTGTCTTGCAAAGACACTTCCCTAGATTCTGTTAGGTACTGGAGGAGATTACATGTGCACAAACCCTGGGTTTTAGACCCCTTAAACCACATCATGCAGCTCAATGCAGGAACACTTCAGTTCTATCTGTGTGAGCAAAGAAAGTTGGAAATGTTGCCAAGCAGTGAAAACCGAACCTTTCTTAAATTGTTCAAATGGCCTATGCTCTGTGGTGATGTCTCAGGCCAAACCATTCCCAGGCACATCCTGAAAGTTAGTGCAGTCAGAGACCACAGTTGATGGAGCTGTCCTGCTTCGGAGACAAACTGGTGCTTGGTGTGCTCGTGGCCTTTCAGGTAGACAGCAGACCAGGTCATGCTTAATTTTCCAGTAAGGAGTGACCTGCTGGGACTACTTCAGCTGTGCTGTGCAGGCAAGAGACTGCCCATAGTTCTGGTTTTAAAGATTACTATGTTCATAGGAAAGAGATGTGTTTCTTGTTAGCTTATTCAGAATCATACTTAGCAGAAGATTTATGTATGGAATAATGCATTTATTTGAAGCATATACTTTCATAACAAGGAAATAAAGTCTCAAAATCTAAACCAAAATCCCATTATTAAGACTAAACTAGCAGCAAGAAGTCTTCATGCTTTTCCAGTCCCCTAGGTAGCTTGCTAGGAACATCAGGCAGCTGTTATGACTGACCTCAGGTAGGCTGCAAGCGTCCTTCCTTGCTTTAACTACTCAGAACGTCTCCTGAAGTGTCTCTGGGCAGTTACTTACAGTGCTCCTTTCCCACTGCCCTGGGGAATGACCTACTTCGTCTTCTCCTTTCCTGTTTATTTGCCTCATTCCCTGTGATTGGATGCTGAGACATTGCACGACAACGTGGGGAATGAAGTAATTTCCTCTTTTCATACCTTCAGTCTCTGAAGTCATTTCCTTCCCCCACCCACTCAGCATTTCTTAATATTTCTGTAGTGTATCCTATCTACCACTTTCTTGGCTTTATTCTGCTTTCTTCTCTCACAGCCAAAGACAGACATATCAGTAAAATATTACACATCAGGTCATGGAAAGTATAACTCTAGCAAAGAATGCTGTCTATGTCAAAATGATTCTTTCTTTGAGACTAGTATATAAAGAGAAAACATTGCATAACAGCAGGTTAGTTGCATTACTGAAGTGTGCCCCCATCAACAGTCCTGGCTGGAAAGGGGACAAAGATGAGTGGAGCAGGATGCTAAAGTTGCCTTAGGTGATTTACAGCTGTAATGGAAAGCTAGACACCTAGAAATTTAAAAGCCAAATCTTGTATAAAATCACCCATAGAGAGTAGTAACACCACGCTCCTTTCCTCAGTGGCAGGAGTCTATGTATCAATAGCAAAGATCAGCTGAAAAACCCAGTCAAATAAACATGCCCTACCTACTGATAGGCACCCTATCCTGCAGAAGCCAGGATTCCAGTGGGAGCTAATTTCAGAGTTAGGGATCCCAGGCTAGTGCAGTCCAGGGACCAGCGTTCATCCCTTAGGGCACAAAGTAAGAGATTTCTCCTTGGTCCATGCCATCCCAAGAGCCTACAGGTAAGCTGTGGTGAGCTGTCCTGTTGTGAGACCCCACAGCATGGGCACACCCGACAGCTGTGACCATTTGCAGCCAGAGACAATTTAAAGTGACGATCACGTATTCAAGTCACAACAGAGTGTTCCATGTACTGTGTTTCCCCACAGCCTTTTCCATTTCAGTTTCGGGGCATACTGGAACAATTATGGGGCCAAGAATTTGCACTGTGTCTGTGCCCAGGAAAAGTAGTGCAAGATATGCCCAAGAGTACATCTTGCTGCCTGATTGACTTCACTTGGGAATTTAGGAATTCCATTTCAAACAAAAATACATAGCTGGAACTAATTCAAACCACAAGGGAATAAAGCAAAGAAATAAAATCAAACTAATAAATCAAGATTACAGCTCTCTCAAAGAGAGATATGTTCTAATTCAGCCACAGGTTATGAGAGTTGATGCAGGAATAACTGGAGGTAACACTATAGCCTGTGATTGCTGCTGGTCGTATGAAATAATCCTGTTAGTCTCTTTTGTCTTTAGTGTAAGCAGTGCAAATACAGTTGTGTGAATGATGACAAGGTCTCTTTTTCCTCATAGTGACTGCCATCTACCAATCAAACTTGGTGTGCCCACAGTGAAACAGTTGAGGGCTCTCTACAGATAAAGAGAGGAGCATCCCACTTTGCAAAAACACCTTATTGAGCCACAGCTGGAGTCCATAGACCAAGAATCACACTCCACAGGTGTCTTTGCCTTTCCAGTTACAAACTGCCCTTTGTGGAGAAAGAATTTAATGAAAAATAAGTGCTGCAGAATGCACTCTTCAAACTGACAGAAAAAAAGTTCTTATCAAAATTTAGGTAATAATGATAAGAAAGGATATTGGTAGTGAGGGGAAAAATGTGTTTTCCTTAGTTCTTTTTGTAAACCCTAACTTGGTGATATTGTATTTATCCTGAGCACATAATCACTGTGTATTTCAGGGAAAGGGTTTAGAATTTTTGATAAAACATTGCATTGCATATTCTGTCATTGCTGCATTTTAAAAGCAGCAAAAGCCCTCCAAGAAGATTCATGCCCTTTTTTAGTCAGTCACAAACAAATATGTAGTCCAGAGAAAAATCCGTTCTCTTTCGTTTTTGGAGTCAGTGTGACTTTTCGTGGGAATATGCATTTTGAGTATGCTCACAGCTTTGCTACCACCAAAGATAAAAGAAGTTTCAATTGCTCCAGCCAAAACATCGTGCAGAAAACTTTACATGATTTTTGAACTATCACAACAAAATTTAAACAGAAGTTGAAAGCATAATATATTTTTTATTCGTATGTGGATGCTTTGCTGCGAAAATAAGTTATAAACATGTCTCAGCCCACAGTAACTGCCTGCAATTCAAAACAATGATTCAGCACAGGGTATGTGAAGTTGTGAACAGTTTAACGATTTTTTTTCCTCAAAACTTTTGGCACTTCAGCCTCAGATGCTATTTGTACAGAGCAAAAGTTCAGGCAAGCTTTTCAAACTAAAAAAAAAACCTAAGAGTTTTCAGTTCATGCTTAAATGCTTGAAGAGCAGTTTAAAGGCTATCACTTAAAAGGCTTTACATTTCAAGCCCATTTGGATTTTTCTGAGGTTGTTTTCCAGAAGATCTGTGTGTTCAAATGCAATGTGAGAGGGAAGCTCCAATGGCTGCTTTCTGCTTCTTTCTCAGATGAGTGAGCCCTGCTCCTGTACCTACTCTCTCACCCTCTTGGGCCGGCTCTCATCTCTGCGCTCATCTCTTTATTGCAAAGGATTTTCCCATCCGGGGTGACAGGATGGTTGCCACAGGCTGGGTTATAGAGTCTGGGTTACAACCTGCTTGTAGCCAGCCAGCCAGCCAGATGGTCTGTAAGGCCCTGACCCCAGCTGTAGGATGCCGTGACTCACGCCTGCCCTTGGGAATGCTGCGGGGAGTTTCCTCTCATCACCTTCCTGGAAAACCAGCAGGAGTGAGTGTGGTGCCAGACGCTCCTGAGCTTCCAGGTAAGAATTGCCTGGCATCCAGACAAGTGGTGAGACAGGCTCAAAATGGAAACTCCATCTCCCTTCCCGGAGGATTTCACCATGCACATGGGTTTGTGTCACTCGGGGAAGCGAGTGCCAGACCTCCTAGGAAAGCCCAGTACGACACGTCTGCATCCTGCAAGGATGACACCTCCCATCCAGCCAGCAGCCTCCATGGCTGGAAGGTGATGTCCGGATGGGCAGCTGCCCATCACCTCTGTCCAGTGATTTTCAAGCTTCAGCAGTGTAGTCACCACCAAATCTCCCCATGGAAGCACAGATTCTTGGGTGGCCAATTAAACTGATTGATATTTAAATTGTCCAAGGACCTGCAAAAGAGAACCATGAATCAAAGGTTTAAAAACCTGGGAGATGGAGGGCACCCAAATTAAACCTCTGTGAGGTATATAAATCCCCATTTTGAAATAAAAGTATTAAATGTTGTACTTTTATGCGTCTTACTTTTGGAGTGATAATTCAAATCCAAATGTTCTCTGAGGAGTGTGAGAGATTAAAAAAATCTAATTCTTGTGCATTTGTTTTATTTTTAATTTTTGTAGTCCTTTTCCAAGAGTAAACATCCATTTGCAGCCAGATCAGCAAAGTGTTATAGGAGAGGGAACCAAGAGTTTTTGCTACAAATTTTGGTTAACACAAATTTTTTTTCCAGGAAGAATTTTAACTGTCTAGGTGCATGGTAGCATCTAAATATTTGCAAGGTGTAAGATGAACAGGAAAGGTCCAAAATTGTTGAGCAGGTGGTGCTGATACAAGAATAAGTAACACTAAATACAAAAGAAACTAATTCTTAACTAATAAACAAAGATAAATTGAAATGTAGTAACGGCTGACATCCTTGCTCCTCATTATTATAAGGGCCAAGCAGACTTATGAAGTACAGAGCTTGCAAGACAAAAGGAGGTATTTTTAAACAAACTTAGAAAATCCAGGAAAGGATGTTGAATTATAAATGTCTGGACTGATCTGCTACACTGGCTCTAGATGCGAATCACTGCAACACCACGTTTTTTAAGTAGAGTAATTTGAATATAAATTTCAGTATAAATTAAAATTGAGGTGATGTAATCATATAGTATAAGACTTTTTTAAAAGCATCAAAAATGTGTCAAGAAATCTAGTACTCTGCAGCCTTTTTGAGCACAAAAGGAAACCATTAAGGACAAAGGTTATTTTTTCTTCTCATAAACTAGTTTTATTCCTGGAAAAAAACCCTTGTCTTTGTCTCAGTGAAAATTTTCGAGTAAAAATGAAATATTGAGATTCAATGCTTGAGAAAACAATACTCTCAAGAACAATTGTAATATCCCCGTTCAATGCTTTGGAAAACAAATAATTTTTTATATTTCCTTTTTATTAGATACCTTAGATTTATTTTAATCCTTGAAATCCTGGAGCAAAAACTAGTTGTTGTCAGTACTGCATTTCCTTCCCTGAAGAACCATAAGGGAAACAGAAAAAAGGTTATTATATGTGATCATAAATGAAATTTAAGAAATATCTAGTATAAAAAATCCTATCTTTCCTTTTCAGATTCTTGTCATTTGCCTATTTATTCTTCTAAGAAGACAGGTTACAGAAAAACATTTTGTTTAGAATTCTGTAAACAAAATTTGTAATCTGGGAATTGTGAAACGAAAGTTGATCTCAGACAGCTTTGGATTAATTTTCTATTACACCGTAAGCCAAATTTCCTATTCACTCTTCTTTCTAAACACTGTTTCGTGAAGTTCTTTTTTTGTTGTTGTTTTGCGGTGGGATTTTTTTGTTTCTTTTAATCAGAGGGTGAAAGACTATTTCCATCCAACTCATATCCCATATGAGGAACCTGCATTTGTTTCCTGTGAGCAAGTATGGATTTTCCACTTATATCTACTCAGACCCTGATCATAATGGCACCATGTCCGCAGCTTTGCAAGAGATCGCATGTTTTTTCCAGGATCTGGTGATGGAAAATCTGCAAAGCAATATTTCATGTCTCTCAGAAGGCTGTTTATTCTCAAAAATGCTCAGTTATTTAGCCTTTTAGCAATTACCCATTCCAAATTTGAAGACTATTCGTCCAGGAGCTAAAGCATTGAGCTGTAATGAATCATTTGTTTCTTCTATGGGGATTAAGTGCATTGCTAAACAAAGAGTAAGTTGCATAATTTTTTTTCCTTTTAAGTGAATAGGAAAGTGACAAAGAAATGAATGTATATATATATGTATAAATGAATATATATATATATATATAAAATTTTGGGGAGTTTGGAATTCCTTTTTTTTAGAGGCTCCATTTTTGGCACTGCCAGTACTACCAGCAGAGCCCGCTATGGGACCACTCAAATTTGGAGGAGAAAGGTGGACATTCACAGCCAGGTTTCTGAAATTTCACTGTTTTCATAAATCACTGGCATTAAGTTCCACAAAGAGCCACCACCCATCAGGCTCAAGCACCTACTTATCCATGGAAGAGGAGACACCAAATGTCACCCAGCGGATGTCGCCTTCAGCAGATCAGCAGTAATCTCAGAGGCAGCACCACATCCACCTAAGCTCATCCTTCCTGAATTTTTGCAACGATTTGCCTAAGTATAGAGTTAATTAAACTTCCCAGCTGGTCTGGGAGACCAGGCGTCAGATGGGTGTAATGTATTCAGCAGAGAAGGGACAAGGAGTATTTAGGTTGATTGTTAAGCAACAACACTACGTGCTGTGGGCAAAAAGGACACAATGCCAGCTCTGGAAATTTCACAACCGTTGAGTTTTTTCCTCAAGACTTTGTAATTGAGGCTTGCGGGGTTAATAAACAACAACCACCACCAAAAGTAACACTTATGAGAGGAGAGAAGAAAAGGACAAGAAGAACATTTTGGACTGCTCACAGTTGTTATTCTGCTAATACTGCAGCAAGAAAGTGAGAGGTCTTTTGTGCCTTTTTTAGTCCAATAGCACGTCTCTAAATAAATCCCAGAAGGGAAACGCTTTTAAAGATGAAAGTGGAGGCTAAGGCAGGCAGAGGGAAAGGTGGTTTTGACTAGACCCGAGCAGCTGTGCTTTGCATGTCCAAAGCCAAAACAACACTTTGACTTTGTACATTGGGTGTCACTGGGCTGGGAGCAGTGTGTGCAGAACAGGGCCATGCACGGCTCAGTGCAGCCCTGCGCAAGCAACCCGAGGAAGGGCACAACTTTCTCATGTAGAAGACAGGAGGATGAGTAAGGGAAAGCACAAAAACAGAGCTGGGAGCTAGCTGGAGCCACAGGGAAGAGAGGCCATGACAGGAGAGTGGTTCTTGGTGTGTTGCATCTAGAGTGCACCTGGAGTGATATGGATCAAAGCTGAGAGCTCAAATTCTGGTCTACAGCTGTAGACCCCACCTTCTCACCAAGAATGTGCAGATAAGAGATTTATCTCTGAACTAGATGGACATTTAAATTTTCTTCACATGTGGAGCCCTGGGTTGAACCACTTGCTTTGCCTCAATGACTGAAGGAAAAAGAAAAGAAAGTCTTCTATATTTGCTGCTAGCCATGGCAACTGCAGCAGAAAATGTCTGCTGAGACAAACCTACCCCAGCCAGGCTCACATGCACAAATAGCAGTGCAGGCTGTGGTTGCTTAATATCACAAATGAGTGGCTAATTACTTCATGAGCTAATTAAGGGTACATAGGCAGTGTATATGCAACCTGGTAAATACAGGTCTCGTGCATTCAAAATCAGGTCAAACACAAAGCAATGCAAAAGAAGTGGTCTGTAGAAGGGTGAGTGACGTGTCTCAGGCTCTGCCATTTGCCCATGTGCAGCCACTCTCATGAGGGCACAGCATGGCTAAAACTGAGCATGCAAACCCTCGAGGATTGGTGAAGCTGGGTATTAGTGTTAAAGAAGCCGAGTTTAAAAACCAGAGCTGTGCTGAACTTAGACACTGCCCCGTGCTCCTGACCAATCCCCTTGTAAATAATGCTGAAAGCCCAGCCAGACCAGGCTTTTGTGTAGGCAAAATGTTTCTCACTGCTATACAGAAAGCATAAACCACAGACAGACAGCAAAATTATACTTTCTTGTGTCCAAAAGTTGGAGCGCTGGAGTCATGGCCACAGGAGGGATTCATATGCTGAAGTTTGGTGTCAATTGCTAAAATTAAAACAAGTTATTTGAGCCACTGGAAAGTATTCTTTCCCCATAGAAGGAACTGCTTCTTCTTGTGGGGCTACTCCGAGCTGCCTCTGGAAGACATGGGCAGCATGGCACAACCACAGAGAGACCACTGAAAACTAGAGGCAGAAGGGAAACAGAGGAAGAGGGATTATTTGAGGGGAGGCATCTCAGAGTACTCTTTTCTTAATGTGCCCAGTTCACTGTTGTTGAATGACAGGAAGAGAATGATGGTGGCATTAATTTGATTTTTTTTTTAAGGTGAAGGGTTGTTTTAGCCTAGATGCATGAAAATATGAAGTGAATATTACTGTTATAATACAGTTTTAATATACTGCATATGCTATATGTGTCTAGTGTTTTCTGGACTGCACGAATCTCTGCAAATTAGCTGCAAGACACAAAAAATGCTTCTGTGGTTACAAATTAAAATTTTTTGAACTTTTGCTTTGCAGGAAATGTGACTTGTTATTCCACCCAAGACCTCCCAAAAATGCAATTTTGAAATATATCTCTCCCACAAACCCTCAGGGATTTCAGTTCAACAGAGGAGCTATGGGGAAGATTCACCATTGTAAGATTTTGCAATGATTTGGAGTTTAAAGCTGTCTGAAAATAGCAGATTATCTGAGATTTGGACTCTCAGATTTATGTCCTGGATTTAGATACACTTCACTGACTTAGTTGTCTCTTATCACTCTCTTAGTTGCATTTGGATTAATGTTTTTTGCTTTTCTGGTAATAGATTGTCTTGGTTTCATTTCAAATAGCTGGCCAACACTATAAATGGGTCTTAGGAATTACAGTTCTGAAAGTAGTCAAGTGCTATGGAGTAACCCAAGAGGTAGGGAGGCAATAGGTTGGTAGGTAAATGCTTGTTTTATTGTGACAGCACTTACCAATGTGTGCTATAATTTTAGATGATAGTTCTATCTGATGAGCATAAGAATGAATGCTTTTGTTATTTAAGACCACAACCTTTTATCTGAACATCTGCATCTTTCCAAAGTAAACTCTTTACTGGTTAAAGCTCCCTTCCCTTCCCAACAGTTCTGATCAGAGGCTAGATAAAGACCTCTTGCCTATGGTCTGGAGGTGAATCCACAGCTTGGATAACTGGGGTAAAGTGCTTCTTGCAGCAAGACTTACTTGTTCCCCACAAGCATACACATATATTTTTGGGGGGTGAAAAGGACTGGTGCAGGGTGAGAGAAGGAGGGTAGGAAGGGAAAGCAAGCAACATGGCACAAGGACAGTAGAGGGGAACACAACTAAAGCTCACAACTTGTCCTTTCTTTTCTTTCAGGTAGGAGGACACGGTTGTTGGAACTGTTTTTTGACAATAGGTCACCATCACTTTTACTTTGCAGAAGACAATACTACCACTAGTCTCTGTATTTTCCCCCTTTTCTGTGCATGTTTTATTCTAATGGCTGATGGGGTGCTTGTCAGCTCTGAGAGCCCCTCCAGCACCAGTGGGTTCCCTTGATGATTCCTCAGCTGCTGAGCATGGACACCACACCAATGTGTGCACCTTGGGTCAGGAGCAAAATAATGGAAAAGTCTCCAGAGCAGCTGCACAAGACGGTCATAAACAGCAGGCATTTTTCTTTCCTCTTGCCTGCCAAACGCAGCTCTGGGAGGGCTGTGCTCCTTGCTCTTGCTCTGGCCCTACCTTGCCAAAGCAGACACCCATTTGGCATTGCAAAGCCCAGAAGAGGTTACCCGGTCAAGGTGGCTGTCTGGAGCAGCCTAAACAAATTCTGTGCTTCTGGGAACTACCACCCCGTTGGTCAGAGCACTGGTCGTGTGGCTGCTGGCATACCAGCTCTACAAACAGAGAAAAAAGTGTCAGGACTATTTTAATAAAGGATTCCAATGGGAAAGCATGTTGATGATTTCTTTCATGTGTTAATGCCATTAGCTACCTCAGGCATTAAGCGTGGGGAGTACCAGTAACTGACAGTGCACTGAGTGGGGAATGAATCATTTTATTTTTATTTAAGTAACTTTGTTGTTCTCATGAAATTTGGACTCGGCAACATTGTCAGGTTTCAATTAGTGTTGGTAACTCTGGTTCAGAAAAAAAAAATTAAACTTGATCCATGATGTGTTACTAGAAATTTGACAAAGAGTGCCTTCCAGCCTCCTTTAAAGTCGTCTGTGTCATGAAGGGCATTGAGAAAAAACAGGCCTATGGCAGAGGGACTGCTCTTGTGTCCTGGTTTTTCATGGAGGATGTAAATAGAGAAAGTTTCCTTACGTTTCTCTATGGCCAGCCCATCCAACTTGCAGGCATCTCTTAGGTCAAAATGCCTACGTGTTGTACAAATTAAGCTTTTGTGCCACTTCCTTAACAAAGACTGCTGAGAATTGTCAGATTCATAGCAGAAAACACATCACAGCTGGAGATGGGGACTTCTGAAAGCAAGAGGAACAAACACACGAGCAGCTTTGCAACCAGAGAAACATTTTGTTTAGTGCTGATCCTGACCAGCTGCATGCTACTTTTCTATTTGAAATGTAGAGCAGAAAGAAGAGTAGGGCTCTGGAGAATGAAGGTCAGAACTCCAGAGGTTACGTTCTCTGCTCTAAAATTAAGATCTTCAAAACCCCATATAACGGTATCCTCCCCTCCCGTCATGTGCCTGAAATCCCAGATCCTGAGGGGAGCTGGTCCTAATGAGGACCTACAAGTCTCCTACCTCAGGAGTATTTTCCTACTCCCTCCCCCACCGCCAGCCTGGCTAGGGAGCCAAGCAGGCTGGCTGGAAATTCACTGTTTTTCTTCTCAGGGTTAGTCTTTACCTAGCTCAGCCCTGAGAGCTGGCTCCCTGCCCAGACGAGCTGGATGCAGAGGGGTAGGACGGCAGCAGCGCTGACTAAGCTTGGCTTTGACTTACAGGGAACCCATCTTCCCCCTCCGCCAGAAACGCAGCAGCCGTCGTGGCCCTGAGCTCGGCATTGCCTAACTTGTTTTGCTAAGCAGACCTAGAAGTATCAAATCAGTTCCATGGGGAGTGAAAAGCGTATCAAGAGTAATTAATATGAAATCTCCTTAAATAAATTTTAATGGGCAGATGCCTGTCTCTTGATACAGACCTCCTTACTGAGTCATTCAGTAAACAAAGGAGTAATGCTGTTAGTTAAGCATGCAGAGTTGACCCTCTTTAATCTCTGTGAAGAGTCTGGGGACTTATGTAAGATCTTTAGAGCCTGCAGGTCAGCATGAACCTAAAAACGAGTGAAAACCAGAGCTTTTAAAGGTTAACCCCAAAGTCT
Organism: Picathartes gymnocephalus; assembly: GCA_013390045.1. NCBI lineage: Eukaryota > Metazoa > Chordata > Aves > Passeriformes > Picathartidae > Picathartes > Picathartes gymnocephalus. The sequence goes on along the minus strand of WEKY01016421.1, from coordinate 21,100 downwards.
CTATGCTATATACAAGAGAGAGAAAAACAGCACTACAGATGTGCTCAGGCAGAGCAGTCCATGTCCCTAAGTCAGTCAAGCCTGGAGGAACCATCCTGGGAAGTCAGAGGATAGTTTATTATTGCTCCTGGACTTCTTTGCTGAGGCTGCAGTGGGTGTGCCAATTAATTTAGCAAGTGGCCACCTAACAGTCAAGCAATGATTACCAAATAACTGCATGTATTTCTTCCCTGGCAGACATCAACGTATAAGCTGGCAATTAAATGAAACCTTTTTTAGCATGTGAAGACTGATTTGAATATCATATGTGTGTGTACATACATATATATATATATATATATACATATATATCATATATATATATGTGTGTGTGTATATATATATGTGTGTGTGTGTGATTTTTCTTTTTTGTTTGTTTTTGTTCTGAATTATAAAACACAATAAAATCTCCTGAAAAATTGCCTATGATGAAGTTGTCATTACAGATGGATATGAAACTTTGAGGCCTGGTTGTACAAATACTACACATCTTCAAAGGAGATAAGAGCACTTTGTGTGACTGACAGCCACAAATTCACCTTTCCTCTGTACTAAGTCATCATTTCACCAGCCAGTTGACAGCTGATGTCGGAAGAAGAACAAGACAGCTGATCAGAAGTATTAAAAAGGTTTAATATGAACAATGAGAAGAGCAAAATGGACTACAGAACCTGTTTGACCTGGTGCGACAGCGTGTTGTGCCTTAAAATTGCTTAATCTAGTTCCCACTCCTCCTCACTTCTCACTCATGTCTAGACCAAACACTGAATTTAAGGTACTTTTACCACAGCATCTGTTTGCTTGGGAACTTCACTGGCCATCTTGATCACTCTGACTTTTTATGTCTGAAATGTGGTCACTGGGTCAGCTGCTGCAGCTCTCAGTTTGCCTGTCTGCATTGTGCTTTCTCTTGACTCATAAAAATCCTGGCTCATTAAGGGAGTTTCTGACGGTTCGACAATAGTGTCTACCCATTGCATACATATGTTTCAATCCATTTTCATCTACATTCACATACAACTAGTGCACAGCATTTGCTTTGTAGTTCTGGCATAATAGCCACAAACCCTCTGATGCATTATGAAATCATGTGTTTGTAGCCCTTTCTTTTCCTTAATGAATTACAGTGTAATCAGACCTCTCAGCATCAAGTAAAACTACTCAAAAAGCAAAGATGAGAAATAGTTGGAAGACAGGACACAAATAACCTGAAATAAAATCCCATGAGTGGCAGTGTTGGCATCAGTGGTTTGTGATTATCTCTTTCACACACACTCACACAAATTGATATCATTCACTTTGAACGCTTGACCTTTTTTTTTCCTTGCACAAAACAATTCCATTTGAATTCAGATTGATGAATGATGGAACTGAGCTATGGAAAAGTCAAGGAATGAACGACTGTAAACAGGTTAGAAACATCAGGACTTTAATATTATAATTTAACTAATGATCAGTAAATACTGAAACAGGAAAAGATATAAAAACCAGATTAGGTTATCCCTTCCCCTTGTGTAATCAATATGTATCAATTTTTAAAACTAATTTTATAAAGATACCTTTTGAATATTGGCACTTTTCTTTCTGTCTCTGTTTGTAACCATGATGGTACAAAGAAGAGCTCGGTACTCTCAGTGTAAGAGGAACTTATCTCTTGCTCCCAGACCACTGAGGGTGTCAGGGGGAAGACCTGTCACTCTGCTAGAAAGGTCTCCCCTCAAGAAAAAACCCAGAGAGGATAAGCTATTGAAGTTTTCTCCTTATCTATAGAGAAGATCATTGGGAAACTCATGAGACCAAGTTGGTCAGGGAGAGCCTGACAGCACATGTGCTTCAGAGGAATTCCTAGGAAGGAACTGAATTTGAAATTTTAGGCTTCGTCTTCTACAAACTTCCACAAAATAAGAGGTTAACAGAATTTCATGTAAAGCCACGTGTCTAAGTAAAACATTTCACTTTTATTTAGGTGGGGTTTTTTTCCCCATTCTGGTAGATAAGCGAATGAATCACTGGAATTTTTGTACTCTCCATTTCTACCCAGGGGGAAGGGAGGGCTGGTTATTTCTGGTAGGATCAGTGTTTGTAGTGGTTTCACTCTGCATATTCCCCTTCTACAAAATCAGCTTCTCTTTGCCAGCGTTCAAAAAAGAAAGTCATCTCACATAAAGTAGAATAGACTTCTGAGATCTACTGGACCTCCCCTACAAGCCACTGTTTAGCCTGCTGGGATCAAGGAGAAAAAATTCAGCCTATTTCTATGCTACTTCCCAGCAAATAATAGAGTCTGTCACTCAGATCCCATCTGCAGTGAAAAACAGGAGTTCCTCACACTTGTTTTTGAGTTCCCTGAAAAAATCCATCAGCTTGGACTTGGATTTTTACCACCAAGACCACTGGTTTGAGCGAAAAGCCAACCTTTGGCATGTGGGCTGTCATTGTGATTGGCATAGCTTTTCCTAATAACGTGTTCCAGTGCTTAAGCAATATGAATTGCCTGGGTTTTTCTACATTTTTGACAAGGGGACAGAGGGATTTTTTGATGTCTGAGGTGAAATGAAAATGTTTTGAAGTACTGGTTACAAGCACACAACCTTGCTCAAGGTATGATCCAAGACTGAAGCAAAGGAAAGTTGGCTGCCTGATTGCAGTGGTTTCACATCAGACTCTTGCTCTTTCTTCCCCTTCTATTCCCCTCTTCCCCTTCTATTCTTCTATTAATATGGTGAAATAGTGTAAAATCTGAAGAAAGGAAAATAAACTAGAAATAGAAATCAAAATAAGTTAAATACAATACAATAAAATGAAATGAATCTAAGAGTATTCCATTAATATTGAGCTGTTTTAACAGTGAAGGGCAAAAATCATTAATTTAACTCTCTCTGTATTTGAATATGCCCTTCCTTGGCAAGTATTGAGGACAACAAGGGTTTAATCTATTCTTAAAATAATGGGAAAATTACATTCATGAGACTATTGGCTACTTGCCAAGTCTAACCATTCATACTGCACCTAATTTCATTCTGCCCTGCTTAAAATGAATACTTTTCCTACTGAAATCAAGATTCTTGTTGCCATTAGCCTTAGGAAGGGTGGTTTCAGGCTACTTTTCAGATATTCAGAGCAAATATTTCGGGACTTTTCATCTGTAAACTGACGTGGATCCCTGTGAAGAGACAGGGCAAGATCTCAGGAGCCTCTGAAATGGAACAGCAGAATTACACTCTCATTGCAAAGAACATTGCTCTCAACCAGCAAGGCTCTAAACCAGAAATCATGAGGAAAATGTGCCTCCATCATAAAGGTGGGATGATGGTTTGGCCCCTATGGAGATCCCTAAGTCTAAAGAGTAATAAAAAATGTAGTCTTTTTGGATGGAGCTGTGTGTATCTACTGAAAGACCAACCATAAAAACCACAGTAAAATCTTACTGTTAACATGGTTGTCCCACAGGGGCTGTATAAGGGCTTTTTCACGTAATCATCCTGTGACTGCATAAGATTTTGCCAGTAACAGGGATTTTCCCCTCTTTCTTTGGACTACACATTTTGTCAAATGTAGTAGGAATTTACCTGGGAAGGAAGGAAGGGGATGAAGTTCACTTACACAGAAGCTGACACATGAGTTCTGCAAAAACCACTTTACCACTCCCAGAGAAAGCCTCAGTGTTATTTCCTTATTTTGAGCTATAGGAGTTCACATCCTCATTTTTTCTATAGGCACTTTCACATCTCAGACACACACACACAGAGAACGTATCTCCCTCCCATTCTCCTTTTGAGTTTATAGTCCACAGGCTCACTTCTTTTGCTAGGCCTCTTAGATCTTTGGAATCTGCACATTTATATTCAAAGCCGAGGACAGGAGAGGAAAAAGGCACTAATCAGGTCTTGCCTCTGCCACAAGCTCTTGCATGACCTTCAGAAAGTTATTTGTGAACTTTGGCTCTTTTACCTATAAAATAAAGAGAATATTACTATTTTTCTCTTACTTCTTTAATGTAAACTGAAAAAATCTAGAGTTTAGGCACTTTCTCATATACGTCTCAGTGCTATGAAGCATTCTTTGGAGCCAGAGGTCTGCTACAACGTCCCTTGGCCTCTCATGCCAGGGTTACTCAGAATTTTATTCACAGGGCATTGTCATAGTTGGTAGTTGCCCTGACTGTCCTCACTACTGCTTATAGGTAATTCTCTAACTTCATCTTCTAATTGAAAACAGAAGGCTTGACTGAGCCAAGTAATGACTCAGGTCAGTCTGTTATGTCAGAATAGCACTTGCCTCAAAAGTTGTCTTGTTCTCTAGATGCAGCTGTGCTCAAGCCGGGCATATGTTGCTTAAAAAATTGTCTCTTTCTCTTTATGATTCAGAGGTGAATAGCACAGGCCATTTCTATGGATCTTACCCGTGATTTTGGATGACTTTCATCATCAGTGCTTAATGCCTTCAGTAGGGCTAGGGGAGCTTTCCACTGGTCAAATTAAAGCTGTGTCACACTGCCAATAGGAGCTAACAGGACTAAAGCAGGACAGAAGCAGAAGCTTTGTAGCCCAGTGGCTGTAGCAGTCAGATGGAATAAAGCTGTCTTGTTTTCTGGTCCCTGCTTTCAGGCTTTTGTAGATTACCCAGTATCTATTATTCACACAGGTGATGTAGATTAGAAAAGTCACATCAGTCCCATACGTAGCTCCACTTGGAAGAAGAACTGAGTCTTGCTTGGAGTTGTTGTGGAGTGGAAACCTCTTCTCCCACTTCTTCCTGCAAGTCTGGTGTTGTAGTATGCCCTTCCTGCTTTGTATGTATGAAGACAGAGCTCCTTCAGTACCTGGATGATTGTGTAAGATAAGGGCAATAATTACATACTACACACTTGTAACCCGTTTCATGGACAGCTTACAAAACTCCTCAAAAACATCCATCCATTCTCACAACATGTCTGGGAGGTAGATAAGGTTTATTATGCATACAAGGCATCATTTTCTGTGTACTAAGAGACACTACTCTATTGCTGGTACACCAGAGATGAACAACTTGCCCAGGCAAAGCCTGGAAGGGAACTTCGGATTTCTTCAAACCATGTGTTTCAATCCTTAGGCCAAAGCAGTGTTTTCAAAGTTATTTAACCTGGCAAAAGTTAAAGCAGTGGGTTATGCCACTGTGATAAATCCTGCACTCCTGGTTTACCACAGCAGGGATGAGCATGGCGAAGGAGACACGAGAATGGCTGATAAGGCTGGCCATGCTCTCGCCACTGCTCTCCCGTGTGCGTGTGCACCTCAGCTCTGCCCTCCCGGGGGTGAGCACTGCTTCCAGACTGCGTGATGAGTCAAGGTATTGTGGCTGAGACTGCAAGCATTGGCTCTGTCACCGGGCAGACAGACAGACATTCAAAGAAACCACAGCCCTCTGGTTTCTTTGCCCTTGTTTGCTTAATCAAGTTTGGGTTGTGTGTGCGTGTACACATTTTTTCACCCACAGCACAAACAAATACTGCTTAGCACCTGAGGGTGGCTGGCTCTCAGAAGTGCCTCTGGAAAGATGACTCAGAGGAGGAGTAGTGGGAGGCTCCTATGGCATTCCTTACTGTAAGTGATCTAATTATATTACTGTAAATCTCACTCTCACATTTTAAGCTACTTCCACATCAGCTCTCAGGCTGAACTTATGTAATTGTGGAAAACTCTCTGTCAAACAGAAGATTCCTGCTGCATGCCACATTGTTTGCAGAAGACTTGTATGTGAGAGGGAGCAGGGAAGGGGGACTTCAGTGTAGAAAACTGAAAGTGATACCTTCTGTAAAGGTCATGAATTTGTGCACTAAATTGCACCATGGGCCTATAACAATTGCAAAGAAAATGAGCAGTTTAAGAAAGGTATGTTGTTTTCTTCAGTGGGATAAATCTCATTTAGACAAATAGACCAAAATTTTTACTCCTAATTTTCCAATTAAACACAATATTCCTTCTTGTCCGCAGTCTCACCTAGTGCCACTGATCCTATCATTAGTCTGCTGATAGAGTCCTGACTTCATTTCAGTGGTCCTCCAGCTATATCCCCCTCTAGGTGCTCCACAAAAGCCAGCTCATCTCACACAAACCCCTGTTAACATGGCAAGACTACCCAGGGCTAAGGTCAGGAGCATCTGGTAAAAGAGGTAAAAAAGGTGATGACCTAGGAGCAACAAGCACTTGGGGAATAAAAGGTGCTTTATGACTGTGCTCGTTATTGCTATGGCCAGCTGACCAGACCTTCTTCAGTGAGTGCATGGACGTGACTCTACCATTGGGCCTATTGAGGGAGAGGGTAACCACAGAGCCATGGAACAATTCTGGGTGGAAGGGTCCTTACAGATCACCTAGTTCCAAACTCCCCACCATGGGCAGAGGTGCCTTCCACTAGACCAGCTTGTTCAAATCCCTGTCCAACCTGGGTGGGAACACTTCCAGGGATGGGGCATCCCAAGATACTCTGGGCAACCTGTGCCAGTGCCTCACCACCCTCACAAAGAAGAATTTCTTTCTATCATCTAATCTAAATCTGTCCTTTTTTGTAGATTAACACCATTCTCTCTTGTCCTGTCACTATCTGCTTATGTAAGAAGTCTGTCCCCATCTTTCTTATAAGCCCTTTTCAGATATCAGAAGGTGCTCTAGAGGTCTCCCCAGGGCCTTCTGTTCTTCTGGCTGAGCAACCTCATAAGGAAAGATAGTCTGGCCTTTTCATCATCTTGGCTTGCTCCAGCAGTTCCATGTCTTTCTTATGCTGGGGCCCCAGGGCTGGGTGCAGCACTCCAGGTGGGGTCTCAAAAGAGCACACTAGAGGGGGACACCACTTCCCTCGACCTGCTGGCCTCGCTTCTTTTGATGCAGCCCAGGACGCAGTTGACTTTCTGGGTTAATAGCGCACACTGACAGGTCATGTCCAGCCTCTCATCCACAAGAACACACAAGTCCTTCTCCAAAGGGCTACTCTCCATGAGTTCTTCTCCCAGGCTGTACTCACGTCTGGGATTACCCCGACCCAGGTGCAGCACCTTGCACCTGGACTTTTTGAACCTCATGGGGTTCTCGTGGGCCAATTCTCACAGTTGTCCAAGTCCCCCTGGATGGCATCCCTTCCTTCTGTTGTATGCACACCTCATCTTTGTGTCATCTGCTGAAGGTGCGCTTGATCCCACTGTCTATGTCATTGATAAAGATATTAAAGAGCACTGGTCCCAAAACATAGCCCCATGGGACAACACTCATCATCAGCCTCCACGCGGACATAGAGCCATTGACCACAACTTTCTGGCTGCATTTGAAAAGAAAAGTGAAAGAAGAGCACTGCCTGTAAGCCCTGATCTCACTGCAGCTCACAGACATCGCTAGGAAAAGAAGCAGAGACACAAATGGGTGCAGCTGTGTGTGCCAGTGCTTGTCAGAGCAACTGAACAGAGTTTCAGAGAGATACAAGTACCAAGGATACAGTCAGAGCAGCACCCTGAGCATGTCCTGAGAAAATCTCTGAGAAGGTGCCTGAGGCAAAATATAGACTGAAAAAAACCTGAATGGCAGAAGATTCTGAGCATGTCTCTGCAGCCTGGTGCCCCTGGCTGGTGCCATTCCACATGCATGCCGAGCCAGTCTGGGAGGAGAGCCTGAACTTGTCTGTGCCGCCCCCCAGAAGATGCTGTTGTGCTCAGCTGGCTGAGCTCCAGCTGCCTCTGAGCCCTGCAGAGCAGCCTGTCCACATCTGATCACAGGCACGTCTACACAGCCTCTGAGATGATTCTGATTCCTTTTTTAAGTTGGTTTTATTTTAACCCCTGCTCTGTTCAGGGAAAAAAAAAAAAAAACCCAAAGCAAAACAGATAAACCTTGTAAATAAGGTAGAACATCTCAAGCAATTGATACCACCATCTTCTCCATTTAACCGAGGCAGCCCACTTGGACTGTGCAATAGATGGTCATGCACTAGATGGTTGAGACAGAAGAGACAATGTTATTTTAAAAAGATAGTTTCTAAGACAGCCCAGAATTTGATCTATTTTCTAGAGAATACAAGTGGCAATAGGCCATATAAAAAAGGGAGGGAAATGGTCACTTTAGCCCATACTTCTAAATGAAAAACAAGCAAAGAAAGAAAAGAATTGCATGAATTCACCAAAAACTAACACCAGAGTACAGGAAATCGTCACACAAAGCAACTGCAGTTCATATGGAACCCTTTCTGTTTGCTAGGATCACACTTGCTCCTCTGCACAATGTCCAAATTCAAATTCCTGCTAAATTAAGGAGGGTTGAAGAAGTGACTTTCTGAGGTAGGCACAAAATGGAAATAGGAATGGGGAATTTGTGCCAATGCCCTGCCACAGAAAGAGAGAATATAAGGGTGTAACAACAGCATGAGCAACAATATGCTGAAAGCAACCTGAAAGAGTCAGGGAGCATATGTCTAAGCTCCAAGTAAAACTTCTTTTTATGTGGTTGTTATTGTATCTATAAATGTGTGATGAAGACAAAACCTCACATCATGCTCTTTAGAAAACATAACACAGCTCGTTCTGTTGAGAAGTGAGTTTTGTGTAACTATGACAGTTGATTGTTTTATCCTGTGGATACTTCCAAAAGGCACACACATACACACATAAACTCTCTATAAATTGCACCTAATTTTTATGTGCACATGGATATTCCAGTTCACCCATCAACACACACATGTTGAATTTTATCTGTTCTCTTACTCTTTATTGCACACACATAAAAATGAGAGGCCAAATAATGTAGATATATTTAGGACCTAGTCCTGCTTCAATTGAGTTGAAGTAGGTATCTTTGATGTTTTCCAGTGTTCTTTCCTCCCACATGAAAATCCCATCTGTTGGCATCAGGTGAGTAACTGGAAATCTCAGCCTGTCTTTCAGAATCAGGATTCTGGGCTTTAAGGCTGAAAAATATGTCCTCAGGACATCATGAAATCAAAACATTCAAACATCCAAAGGCAATAAAAACGGACCTGACAATCACAAATTTTTAAGACCCTGAAGTTTTTAAGGCACTCCTATGATTCTTGGGGACTGAATTGGCAGGCCTGGATCTCGTTGACTTGCAGTGGGCAAGCCATTGGCCATGATGTCAGCACCTCCTCTCCCAGAGGGTTGGATGTGTCTCTTCTGCCCACAAGGTGCTGGTGATACATCTCTACCAAGGCCAATTTTCTAGATTTCTCTGAGACACCCCACTCTTATCAAAGAAAAAAATAGTAGCATATAAAAAATAGAAAAAAGTAGCACAAATAGTGCTACTCTGTTTCAGATCCTCAGTATGCTCTAACATCTTCGATCCCATAGTTTTACAACATCCTTTTATATATACAAATGGGGTGTAAGGTAGCAGAGAATTCTGGATTATTTAACTTGCCAAAGTATGGAGTATAACTAGAAAAGCATAAATGTAAGGAGATATCTGTAAGGAGTCATTTCAGAGCTAAGAACAGGTAACAAACTGTGTTTAATTATTTTATTCAGTTGTGAAAGAATTATGTGCTGTGTGTGTGATTTCCCAGAATGAGTACATTAAATGATTAAAATAAAATAAACACACTAAAGAAATACAAACAAGACAAAATATCTAATTATCACCTAAGAAAAATTACACCTGGTTTAATTAAGCACATTCTAATTGAACTGAGATGAACTTAAAGATAAGTTGAATTTTCTTGCTGAAGCAGGGCTGTGTTTATAAATAATGCTCAAAATGTTAAGATCTACTCCTTATCTTCATTTCAGAGTTAACAAGCATGAAATCTATCTAACTGGTTAAAATGTGTACAAGAATGCTATGACAAATCACAATCAGCTGTCACATTTGCCTGTTTTATGTCTTCATTGTTCACTATCTGTGAACATTTACTCAAGCCAAGTGTTGTTGGTATGAATGTTGGTTTTCATTTAACCGAGAAAATCACCAGGATCATATAACTATCTAAGCACTTGTTGCAAAGATTGGTAGATGAAATGGATATCCAATATATTCCTGAATATAATGTAGCCCCAGCTAAGGCTGTGAAACACAAGAAATTTACATTTCCAAGGGACTCCTAGGAAATTGACATTTACTTTTCTTTGAATCAGAAGAAAAAAGAATTGCCATGACTGAAAAAAAAATTCATTGTATCGCAATACTTTTATTTCTGTGATAGACAGCAAATTACAGTTTGAAAATAAAAGTAGCTTTGAAAAAACACCTCCTCCCCCTAAGCTTCCCTTCCAAATATGTTGAAATGGAATACTTTGACCTTCTCATAATACTTCTTCCCAATTTTTTCCCCAAAACAAAAGGTTGTGAAAATCAACATGCCTCAGAGAGCAGTTTTGGTTAGGCAAAATGGCATTTTCTGATGGAAAAAAAGCATTCCATTGAAAAAAAATTAACCAGCTCTAGCAATAACTCTGGATTTCACACTCTGGGCTAAATTTGCAACCCTTGCCCTCTGCAATGAACTGGAACATTTGAGAAGTAAGGAACTAATCAGGGGAAAGAAGCACCCTCGCAGTACAGTTTGGAGACTGTTTGGGGCGTGGGGGAGGGTGGCTACTGGAATGGATCTGCAGAGGCATGCTGCCCTATGGGTTCCCATGGTGTTTGCTCCCACTGGCCCAATTACAGAATCAGAGACAGATTTGTAAGAGTTGAATTTTTTTTCTTTTCTGAGGAAATAACTTCATTTTGTTTTGTTTCTTGCTGTTCTTGGCATGAAAATCATGTTTTATTGGTATGAAATACAAGTCTGTTTTGACACTTGCAGAGACAACACGGAGTGAAACATCTTTCTAGCTATAAACTGAAGTTTGTATGCCTTGTAAATAGGTTTTTTTTGCTCATATAGTATAAAAGAAAAAAAGAAAATTTGTTACAAATACAGATAAGTTATCTGTGTCTTGCTGTGTGCTTTCCTCTTTCTTTCAGAACAGGAACCTTGTTCACCAAGAGCATCTGATCCTTTCATGTACTTCAGCACATGAAGCAATAAGAAAATTCCTGAAATCTGAGTACAGCTTCACTGCATAGCTGTGTAACTTTGCCTCCCATTAGGCTTGGTAGGAAGTTGCTTCTCCACAAGCAAGCTGTAGTGACAAGATGGTCTTGGTGCCTCTTTGGTCTGCAGTGGCTAAGAAATGTTGAACTAATAAGAAGAGTCTGGAGGTTTGGTCTGTGGTGTTGGAAAGCCATTGGCCCTACTTTAAGTTGCTTTTGATCTACCACAAGTGTACAGGACTGAAGCCAGCACATTTTTGTCTCAGAAGAGGTACAGACCTCTTATCTGTGTGTTGCTCCCATATCTAATACAGCATAAATGCAGCTTTCATCCTATAAGGACTTGAGGCTAAAGCAGGCAGGAAACAATGTTTTCTCTCTCTCAAAACTTTTAGAGTTTTTTTTTTGGTTGGTTTTTTTGGGTTTTTTGTTTTTTTTTTTTTTTTTTTTTTTTTTTTTTTTTTTTTGTTTTTTTTTGTTTTTTTTTGTTTTTTTTGCAATAAGCCTGTACCTCATTAAGATGGATCAAAAGCCTTTAAGCCCTTTTCTTCTTCAAGAGTGAAGACTTTGCACCCAAGACACAGGAGATGTAGAGGCCTCTAGAAGGACCAAACTGCTACATCTGTACGCAAGAGTGGAGCAATGCTGGGGCACTCTCAAGATCTCTGGCATCTTCTTGGCCAGGAACACTCTGTTGCATGCTCCCATCCCTTGGAACAAGGTCTGAGGCACTTGGGCTATGACCCATGCTGACTCCTGAACCATGCCAGTAAGTGGGGCTAAAATTGTGCCAGGAAACTTTATAGTAGTTCAATGGCATGGCCATGTCCCAGCATCCAAGTTCATGGCATTGACACTATGATTTTATCAGTAACATCATACTGGATCAGACTAAAGTGTTGCTCTAAAATCTTTCACGTAAGTACTCCATCCCCTGACTACTTCTGCTTTAAGTCATATTTTAGGACTGTTGATAACATCATGTGTCCCAGAGTTATAACAAGATGACACTTTGTGCTGTGCCATACTGAGGGCTCCATATACAAGCAGCTATTATTGTTTAGGATAATGGGAGGCAGAATTTTACCTAGACAATGGAAGACCTTGTATCTGTAACGTGGGATGGAGTGGAAAACCAGGTGGCTATGTGTAATCAGCTCGGGTGTGCTCCAAACCTGCTGAACCCAGATAGTTTTCTGCAACATAATTTAAGTATTGTGGGAGCACACACTTGTCCTTTAGGATATGGGAGAGCTTTTGAACTTGGTATATAGCTGCTTTTTGTGACAAGTAGTCATTTAAGAAAAGCTTTGAATAGTATTTCTTCAAAGTCAGGACTCTGGAAATGCTCATTTTAATTGTGAAACTCAAACAGAAGGCTGCAGAAATTCACGCTTCACCCAGATATCATGGATTTACTTTATTTCTCACCTAAAGGATATGAGAGAGTTGTCTTCTCTTTCCAGAAGATTGTAGTGTAGTTTTGTCTCCGCACCCATGTGCAAGACAATGATCCTTATCTTTGCCTGTGTCAGGGAGTACTTCTGGAAATGCCTTCTGGTGCTCTTGGCCTTTTTAGTTCTTATTCAAGTTTATCCTGATGAAATTTTCTGGCATCTTTCTGAGGCTTTTCTGCTTCTCTGCCAAATGTTAATCGGTACCTGTTCCTGTACATTTCAGTACTCTCTCCCACAGATGTAGTGATTAGCCTCAAGCATCTCTCTCTGAGTCTTTAATGTACCTTCAGAAACCTGAGTGGGACCTTTCTTCTGTGTGACCTGGCTGACTTCCTTACTGCTAAATATTTAATTTTAAGGGCGTCCATTGTTCTGTGGTCCTGCAAGTCTGCAAGTGAGTTCACTGAGAGCTCAATGTTAGCCTAACTTTATGTTTTTCATAAATGCTGTCCCTCTTTGGTCTATGGATGATTTATAAGCACCTGTCTTGTGCAAAATGATCTGTGGGTGAATCTGGTTACATGTCCCCTAGTATTCAGGAGACATATAACCACATCATCAGTCATTTCTCCCTCTCCATAGCATGTAGAGAAGATTAGTAATTTGACGGTTTATCAGTCTGAAAGTTGATGTCGAGCGGATTGCCAAACTGTTTATTGCCCTTAAAGCACAGTTTCTCCCTGTACATTTTGGGTTGCAGCCTGAAACAAAAACAGCCAGTCGGCAATAATGAGAATGTGTACACACATTATCTATCTCTATGTTAATATCTTTTATTTGCACAACTCATCAGATTATTGTCTCATAGGTTTAGAGTCTAAAATTATCTCTTAGAAGACTGTGCCTGCTCAAGCACATGAACCTGAGCTGACAATCTGAGGTTCAGGCAATGCTAGTAAAAATTGTACTTTGCTGGATGTCAGTGATTCATTCCCAAAACATGAAGCATGGTAAACTGAGAGGCAAACTAAGTAAAATACCTCTCAAGGGGAAGCTGCATTTAAGAAGAGACAGCTCAGCACCGACTCTAAATATTTGCTATACGGAAGTGAGGCAGCGCTGTACCTCAGACACTTGTGCTGGATTTAGCCCTTTCAGTGGTGCAGAAGCCTTTATTGTATGGCCATTTCCCAGCATTTCAGTGGACTATCATATATCTCCAGAGCCTTTAGTGAAACATCTTGACCTTCAACTGCAATTTCAGCTTCATGGATTATTCCTCCAGTACCGAGGAGTGACTCCCTTGACTCAGGAGTGAGCAGCTCTTTACTGCAGTAGTGCTTCTCAGTAGCATAAGTGAGAAGGAGATTCACTTCTGTCATCACCAAGGACTTGTTTATGCGTAAGAATTGGTAGAGGTGTAATTAGATTGACTTAAACCCAGTCTGCTTAGATCACTGAAAATTTGTTTAAGCAGAACAAAATGGCTGAAACCTCAGTTACATCAACTTTTCCTAATTGCCGTTACAATATAAATGAGGTTGAAAACCAATTTAACTGTTACCGGTATTTCTATTTTGTGGTGCACTAGGATAGAAGTACTCCAGTGTGAATGCTTCCTTCCTCAGAAAATTCTTCTAACCTTTCTAGGAAAGGACATCTATGTAACACATAGCTCCAAGCCCTAGCAATTTGGAATACACATTTTCTCATGTAAAATAAGAGATGGGAAAGTGGGATCAGAGATTTTCTTAGCTGTTCTTGATGCCTCCTTGATATTAAGCAATCTTGGTCTTACTTCGTCCCGCTCACTCTTTCATATACACACTCGTCCCAAATGGTTTTACTCCCTTTTACCAGTCTTCAGGAGAGAAAGGTCCAGGCTCCAAGAGCAAAACCACAAGAGCAACATCATTTGAGTTTTAAAAATATCTGACCTTTATATCTGGATTAGATATTGTTATCAGAAGAATAGGTCTAATTTGTTTGAAACCTCCTGGGAAAGGTCACATACAAGACTTTCTGTTATGTTGCAACAAGACCCTCGTATTTTGAGTCACAGAGAAGACCGGGTGAATGCACTCCTCCATGACCCAAGACTAGATGTCTGAAAGTGAATTATATTCACTTACCATTCATGCATGATTGTGTTCCTTTTCAATGGACAGGTTTTGGCTTCCTGGAAAGCACTTTTGATTTCCAGGGATCTACAAGAAATTGTTCTTTCCCCAGTCAATGCTGATATCCCAACACTCCTTCATCTGACTGCTTGGGCATGATTTTGTGTGTTTTTCCCACGTGTACCATAAGAGCTCAACCCTATATTCCCAGACTCTTCCTAACCCTATGCTACAGAAACTAGTACTGAATCACTGATGTTCTAGATATTCAGAGTATGCAAGAGGGAACTCAAAGCAAAAGGTCGACCTCAACTGAACTTTCTCCCTCATTATTAGGATTTTAGCACAATCTAAGACCATACTAAAAATATTTTAACACCGTATTTCTGCCTTCCCTCCTTTTCTAGTCTTCTGTGCTTTGGGTCTTTGTCCTACTCACCTTGATGCTTTCTCTTCACTCTGTTTTTCTGATTTTGGAGGTTTGTCCTGTTGATTTTTTTCTATTTCTGTCTGTTATTTTTGTCTTTTGTTTCTTCAATTTGTCTAACTCCCTTTTAGTTCCCTTACCTCTCTTTCACTGTCTCTCTCTCTTTTTTTTTATAAAGACAGGACATTTTTGTATTCTTTCTTGTTTACAGTCGTCCTGTTTTATTCAACCTCTTCTTATTAGTTTCTTCATTTTGCTGTGTCTACTGTGGTTGCTAGAGCTTGTGATGAATATGCAGTTAGAAATAGTCCCAGTTTAAAGAAATTTCCAATATAAATAGAAAAGAAAGACTAAAAAACCAGTTGGAAAGAAAGGAAAACTTGTTATCTCCATTTTACTGAGGGAAAACTGAGGCAATAAAAAGATAAATAATATTTTTTGGGTCACACAGAAAGCCTGTGGCTGAACTGGGAGGAAATGCCACGCTTCCCAGATTTCATTCAGTGTCTTACTCATAATTTCTTGCTGATTTTTGCAAGTGTCTGCAGTGTAATGATTTGCAGTGTGATAATAATGGCACTGTCCACAAAAGGGCAGACTTCCTGCACTACTATGGGTTTTTAAGCTTACCATGAAACTTACTGATTACTTGGCATACACAATGCAGACTAAGAATTATTTTAAGAAAAACAGGATGTTTTTTTCCAGGATGAATTCACATCTTATTGCAAAAGTCCACCAGACAACCAAACCTGTAAGTTTTGACATCTGTATTTAACCAGCAAATTCTTTGAGGAAATCTGGAGTCATCCAGTGTTCCTAAGTTGAAGTCAATTCCATTAAGAGGATCATTGGTCCACATTCTAATATATTCACAGAATTCACCTCAATCTGTGTTCAAAAGCTTTACTTTATTTGAAATAGATGTCATTATTAACAGCTCCTGATTTTTCAGGAGTGATCAGTGCTTGAGTCTAATTGCAGGATCAGCTGACACTTGCAGTATTGGATGTGGCTCACTTCAGCTGTCCTTAAATTTCCCTCCTACCCCTCATGTGTCTATTGCTCCTGTGAGTAGACTGGGAGAATGAAACAGACTATATAAATACAGCCACATAGCACAGCATAAATATGCTTTAAACATATTTATGCCTCTGAGGGGATTTCAGGATACGTGTAACTTCTGTGCAGTTGCCTCAGTAAATGTGATGTGATAAATTGGCATAACTGGCTTTTTGGTGCTGCCCTGAGGCACAGGGATGGGAAGTAAAAGCAAAGTGCATCCTGCTGAGCCTGCCCCCACTGATGGAGAAGCCAACGCTCACATCCATTCAAACCGAAAACTAGCAAATGAGTGCACTGACGGTAAAACAAAACCCAAACCCTCCAGCACCTCCTGATGAAGACAGAGGTGCCAGAGTGAAGATGAGAACTATATCAATTTCAGATCTCAAAAGCAGTTATGTAAATACAGAGCAACTGCAGTGAAATCTATGAAACAGGTTTGAAATGGGCTAGAGGAGCTTATTTACAGCATGTAAATTTAAACATTGACTCAAATCCCTAATTTATGAGGCAATAGACTTCATCTAGAGTTTGGAGGTACCACGCAGATAACCAGATATATCCAAGGCAAACTCATGCTATAAATTGTTCTAGAACCTGTCTGTCTCTCTGTTAATGGTAAAAAGAGTTTAGGGAAATAGAATTGTCATGTTGGTGTATAAATGAGATGTGCAAAATCTGGCAGAAAGAAAATGATCTGAAGTATTCGTATGTGGATACAAAAACCTTGGGTTTTCACTGTTATGTACCAGATACCTTCAAGGCTGTAATCTGCTCCCAGGCTTTAACTATCATTAGACAATCTTCTCTTTCAGTATAAAATTTCCCATGTTCTTGATATCCTCACTGAAACATTACAGCATGCTTCATTTGGAAAAATACTTGATGTAGAGCCCACGATTAAAAGATTTGAGGCATCCTACATGGCTCCAGATGGATGTGTGTGCTAAGTGCTGTGCTGTTTGGCACTCTCTGGTTGTACAGAGATTACAGTGGTGCACCTGCCAGAGCAGACTTTAAATTCTCCAGCTCATATCAGCTTTCTGACTCATACTCTAACATGCAAAGCCAAAGATGGATGCTGCTATAGGAGCATGGTCACTGGAGTGGAGCAGGACACTAGTGCTGTGGCTGAGCACACACCTCCGTGCCACCCAGACAGGCCATCTGTTCAGCTTGATGTACCCGCTAGAAGCACCTCTAGCTTCTTCAAGGCAAAGCCAAGCAGTAAAAGTGAAGGTGACACCCAGAAACACCTGGCCTCCCCTGAAATGCCTGAGCTGGGTGATGGCAAACAGCACTGAAGCAAAGGTGGCTTTTTTATCAACTCCCAACTTCAGTGACTGACTACAAGGGGACCATTTAGGAAACCTGTTCCATGTGAACACTTGAAGGTTAGTTACCAGTCCCTCACTGAGAGAGAAACCTGACTGAAGCCATGTAGAGGGGCCTAATATGCAGTCTCATGCTCAATTTGGCATATCGGCAGATGTGCCGGTGTTCCTTAGGGGCAGGAAGACAGTCACTGCACCACCTGGACACACAGCCAGGGTGTTGAGTTTGGGTCTGGGACAGGCTCACAGGCAGCACTGGGCTCCTACCAAGTGCCTGCACCATTCCATGTTCAAGACAGTGCCCTCATGGCTGCTGGTCCTGCAAGTGCTTCCACTGACCTCCCTTGGTATGCTTTTGGGATCCTGATGGCTCCACAGGCAACCTACCCAACGTGACCTGGTTAGCAGGAGGCAGGATGGTGACAGCTTCGTGATTTTGAAGAGATAAGAGAGTTTTTCTATTACTGTACTGCCCCTTCTGCTTTGCCTTTGCAGTGTGGTGCTGTGCTTCCTGCAGATTTCCTGGAAGGTGGCCTGTGTCATCCTGACCTTCTGCAGTGAGGATTCGTCATCTTGCATCTGGAACACAATGTTTTGCCACTGACAGAGCTTTCTTTCCTCAACCCAGAGTGCATCCTTGTCAATCTCATCAAGCTGTGTTTTTAAAGCTCAGAAAAAGTCCCTGTTTGAAGCAGCTTCTCAAACTTGTTGTGTTTCTCAGCCTTGTTTACTCCTCATTCTCTGCAGTTTCTGCAGCTGTTCTCTGCAGCTGAGGGCAAAGCTGGGGTGACAGCAGCTGCACAGCCACAACTGCTTGGGTGATACTGGCACAAAACTTTACTGTTTGAAGGCAATCCCTCCATCAGCTCCCCAGCATCCCCTCTGGAGCCCTGGGGATGAGCCTCATGGTGCAGAAACCTGTCAGCCCATGATAGCCTCAGGTATTGGAGTCAGCTCTTCCAAAGGAACTTGACCTTGGTACAGGAAAAGAAGAAGGTTGAGATTTTGTCCTCAGCCTGTGAAAGGTAATGTTTGAGAGCTAAATTCTTCTCACCATCCTGTTTTACAAAGTGGAAGCTCTCTCAGATCTCTCTTATGAGCTCTCTCATGCACAGGGCCTGGCATGAATACACAGGGGCATAGAGACCCCACAGCTATGAATACACAGTTTCAGGGAAAATTCCCTCACATGGAAATCAATATTAAAGTAGAAGTTTTCTGTCTGCTTAAACCAGGCTGGGACAGTGAGGCTGAACAATCTCTCAGCTCTTTCGCACTCAGCCACTGACTCTTTGTCTGTATCTTTTTGGCCTGTGACTTTCGTAACCGGGACCTCCATCTACTCTCCCATCCAAGGACCGAATTTTCTCCGATGAATCATCCGTCTTCCTCAGGATGATACAGGTCTTCTGCAAGGCCTGCTTCTGCTTAGGCTGAGGTCTCAATCACATCAGTTTTGGAGAATGACGCATCCTTTAGCTCTCCTTTGGGCCAGGCACTGGCTGCTGAATCTTTTAATATTCTGCATGTCCTGTGCATCACCTCTATTCCAGATGAAGTATGGGACAATATAAAGTCAAAAGCTGATTGAATTCTCTCACTTTAAAAGCCTCCGACTTTGCACCCCTTAATGCTTGAATGCATGCAGCATGATTGTGTCATACTTCTCATCAGTACAATGGCTACAAACATGGCAAAACAAACTCTGGTCTCAAGGAGAAACTCCTGATAGCTGATGGTAGATTTGCAGTGGTGTAATGAGGCATAGAATTTGCTCCAATATGGTTTTAATACAACTAGAAAGACTCAGACTATTTATAATGGGAATCATATAAACAAGTCAGTCAAACAAAATCCTCCTGATTTTACAACAGTCTAGACACGTAGCATATTGCGAAGCCATGTCTAAAGGACAGTGTCATTGAAGTTTTTATCCTTATTTTCAGTTCAGAGGAGAACCAAGGATAAATGTGGCAGTCTGGCACCTAACATATTATCCCACATACCTAAAAGGAGTGTCAGAGTCATCTGAAGAGCTCTTTGATTTTTACATGATAAGAAACATTTATTTCGTGTTTGCTGTGCTGGGATAACATTGGATCTACTGTGTTTTGCCAAGATTGCACACTTTCTGTGGGAACGCTCCTCATTCCAATGAAATGGGATGATAGGAAGCATTTTATTAGAGCTTACTGGAAAAATGTGCCATAAGTGCCAAGGAACCAGGACTGTTGTCCAGCTGGCTGGAGACAGACAATGCGTAAGTTACAAAAAGTCACAGGATTGCAGGGCTGCATGGAAATTCCTGTCTCAGCTGGTGCCTGATCTCCCAAATTCATACACCTTCCATGAAACACATGCAAACCTTCTGTGCCAATCCTAAAAAATATCTAGGAAATATACCATAAGTGCTGCCTTAAGGTCAGCAGGATTTTGAAAAAATGCTTGTGTGCAGAGTTGATTGTGCTGCTGGAAGACCCCTATTCTCCTGGGGACATAATGGCAGCATGACTCTCCTGCACACCTTCAGGGCACACAGCAGATTCTCTGCTGTGGAGCTCTGTGAGTTGGCACAGATGGGACAAGGTTGTCCCCTCTTCGGACTTTGCATGTCCTTCCCCCCTTATTTTTTGTGTGACTGAGGCTCATCTTGAAGGATAAAGCTTAGCCCAGAGCTCTCTCAGCACAGTCAATGACATCTGGAAGTAGAAAATGTCTCCCAAATATTTATAAGATATGTCAGCATTTTCCAGATTACTATTTTTCCCTAGCGTCTAACCTGAAACTTCTTTAGTGCATTTTTAACTAATTTTTTTTTGTTTGTTTATTCATGAAGACATTTCAGTAATTAAATTTTATGAGCAATATTCTAAATGAGGACATAAAATTAATTTCAGGAGACAGCAGACCAAAAAGGAGGAGTCCTGTGGAGGGATTTGGAAGAGGAGTCTGGGTCTGATGTGTCCATTTCTGGCACAGGAAATGCCATAGGGGGAAGGAAGGCAGAAATTGTTTGTGGGAGGAGGCAATGGAAATTGAAGACACTAGTGGGTGACTGACAGGAGTGAAAAACATAACATTAACAGCAGTCTCACGCTATGTCTTGGTGAGATGTGTTACTGGGCAAAACCTGGATGGAAAGACAAACTGAGATAGAGGAGGGCATGGTTTCTCAAGCTGCTGGGGAGAGGGTTTTGGTTGATTGCCAGGGCATAAATATTTTAAATGAAGTTCAGGGTTCACCAAAATCTGTGAGAGTTTAAGCGTCAACTTCAACAGGGTTAAAATTTCACTCTTTTT